>JXCR01147583.1:82026-95108 GCA_002079205.1 Phalaenopsis hybrid cultivar
ATATATATATATATATATATAATATTGTTGGACCCAAATTTATGGAGTCTTATTACATTTATTGTTCTCCTAGCTATTGGGATCCATGATAATTAGGACATGATAAATATGTCTACTGAATTCGAAAATATTTGGGAAAGACACTCAAGATATAGGACATTATGCTATGAGGTGGTTAGGGAGATAGAGATATCACATAGTAGGGAAAGTAAGAGAACCTGATTTTTATTTTTGACATTGGCTCTCTGTTTATAGGAATATGTCACAGTTATTACAAAACTACAAGTCAGTCCTCTCATTAATAGGTTTGAAGGGGGTTTTTTAGTGATTACAAGAACATTAGATATAATAAGGTTGGGGAATATATTTGGTTGATGAGAGGTCTTTTGACCGCTCGCTACGGCTTAACTTCATTAGTACACGGTCAGAGACTGAGTAACTCGTCAATCGGCTTGGACTCGATCGCCATTCTATAAGAAATTTTTCTCCGAATTCTTATGATCGCTCAACCACAATGCCTTCTCTGTTATCATATAATCATTCAGTCGTCAATAAGGCATCCAATCAATGTTCCTCGCTCCAGAACCGTTTGTTTGCCTTGAGATTCACGTTGACATTTTTTTCATATACAATATCTTGATTTTTTTTTTTTTTTTTTTCAATCTCATTTAGTCAGCCTCTGGTTGAGTCTGTCATTTGACTTTGAGCACTGGTCGGTCTTTGTCTAATACACTCCCGAGTCAATCGGTCATCCAAGTTGTTCATTTCTCGAGTTGACCAACTCTTAGGTGGATTTTGGGTCGGTCGACCAACGAGTTCTCATTTGATTGATTTATTGTTATTTTGGATTATTCCGTCTCATTTTGATATCTCGATTCAAGGACAGACAAAATTGCATTAATTCAACAGACTAAGAAACATGAAAGTACAACATAGCATGAAGACAAAAAATCTCATCACCAAAATATTAAATGACTTGCTTGACCAACTATACATCCCTTAGATTGGGACCCAAAACTAACCGGATGGAGGTTGTCCGAGCCAGTGATGAAAATCCATCAAATTGAGAGAAGAGGAGAGCCAAAGTCTCTCCTCAACATCACGAGTTGCCTCATAAGAGCATTCAAGTTTCTTCATCTGGAGGCTGCAGGTTTTACCATGATATATTCCACACACACCCTAAAGGACTTTTTGTCAATGGGCGAACAACCTATCAGATTACAATGATTTACCTATCATCCTTATAACAAAAGCTCGTCATCTAGTCATCAATAGTCGACAACCAGATCAAAGTAGCCAGCTGACAGAGTCAAGCCGACTGAGCCAAGTCCGAACGACCAGAGATAAATAGAAGTCAATCAACAGCTCCCAATTCAGCATAGTCGGACAAACGAACCTTGTCAAACCAAGACCTACTAATCTCAAGCGACCGACCTATAGTGTTGTCGATAAGCCATAAACTCATTTATATAAATATCAGAATATCATGTAACACCCATATTAAAACAGGGCTAAGCATTTAATTATACATATTGTATCTCTTTTGTTTATAAACTGGGAACCATTCTATGAACCATGAGTGACAATCCCCTCATTCCATTGTTCATTAATGCGCGCGCGAGCACACACACACACTCTCTCTCTCTCTCTCTCTCTCTCTCTCTCTCTCTCTCTCTCTCTCTCTCTCTCTTATGTTTTATGCTCTATTCCTTATGTGTGATTCACAGATAAATTCAGATTCAACAAATTATAATTACTGAATGTTTATAAGTAATCAATTGAGAAAATTTTCAATCAACCAAATTTGATTCATAAGGTGAGTTCCATGAAAAAATTTTGCATTATAACATTTCATCATTTGTATGTCTAGATTGTAACAATTTCTTTATTGGATTGAGACATATTTGTGGACCATCACAATTATACTAAAAATATAAATCAATTCAGATGGAAAAAAAAAATTATGAGACTCTTATTAGATTTTTTAAAGCAAGTACAATATTTATATGATATTTGCAACTACTGCTTTTAGAATACTCGATTAATTTACATGCATACCTTATTTAGCCTCACATACATAACCATCACAATTTACTTTTTGCATTTATATCACTTAAAATCTTTCGTACCACATAAAAAATATATCATGTATAAATAAGTTGGTATATATGTAAAATTAAAATTAAGATGTGATTAATTAAGATTATAAGATTATCAAAACCTATGCTCTTAAAATAGAAAAAATATTACATCAGAACTTCGAACGTGCGGAATCCAATAAAATCACGCCACAGTGGAATATTCCCGGTAACAGAGGTAACGCGGAGGAACATCCCCCCGTATTATTCAGGTGTTATTGTATGTTATTCATATGTTATTGTGTTCTGGTAATATTCCCGGTGTTATAATAACACAATAACACATCAATAACACTTGAATAACACCCAATAACACTTGAATAACACGGGTGAAATATTCTCATGTGTTACCGGGCCGATTTTTTTTTCTCACATTCACGTGTGTGGCGTGATTTCATTGGACTCTGCACGTAACTCTACGTGCGGAGTTCTGATGTAATATTTTTTCCTTAAAATATGCAGTTAAGAATAACGGATGCAGTTGATGCCTACTAAATTAGCATAACATGCATATTTCTGTGTTTAGAGTTGGTCTAGGTCTATAAAAATTATGAAGATTTGCATACATGCCACTTATTAAACTTCTATTTACATATATGCCATCTAATTTATGAAAAGATTTATCTTATTTTTTAAAAGTTAAAATAGTGATTTTTTTGACGTGATGGGAAAAATTTTGAAGGTATAAATGTAAGAAATAAAGTTTAGAGGATAGATATGTAAGTACATAGGAATTGGATGGTATGTATGTAGATGCACCTAAAAATTAATTTTAAAATTTAATAAGAATTTAATTTTAAAATCTAAGCTTTATTTTATTGAATTTCATATTAAATAATAGATATATCGAAGTATTTATACTCTCCCTAAAAAGATTCATCAAACTTTGGCTGAGTTATTTGAGTAAATTTAATTGTAAATACACTCGCACCGTGCATAAAAGGAATCAATCTCCTAGTTAAATGGCTAAGGATCTTTTTGGGCAGCTACATCTTATTAATAAGTTGTTGTTAAGTTGTTGAAAAATAATCAGTTGTTTTAAAAATTAAGGTGACTATTACAATTTTATCTTATTTTGAAAAAACCAGACTGCAGCTAGAAAACTGTCACTGTACCTGGTAAGAAACAGTATGAAAATGCTAATTTTTAAAACGCAGCTTAGCCAAACAGGTTTGGGTGCATTTTCAAAACGCACCGCACCAAATAAGTTGCCCTGTCTCATTGTTTGAGTGGGGTAGCCACAACTCTTTGAAGAAGTAGTTGTGAAATTGTTACAGAGAAAATTGTTTAAGAAACTATGATGATTATTATATATATATTTTTTTTTAATTTTTTAACAAATCAATTAAAAAGTTAAAGAGTAAAATACTAATTTCCATCATATGTTTTAATTTCCAGACAAGAATTAACAAGTCATAAAGAATTGAATAAACGGCGAGCCGGAGCTCCGTTTGGGGCTTAATTTTTATGTGTGAACTCATAACGTAGCTCTACGTGCTGCGGAGGTTATTCCTGAGTTATTTTCAGGTTATTTTTGGGTTATTTTCAATAATACCAAAATTAACACATAAATAACTCAAAAATAAAGACCGCGGGTTATTTTGATATTATTGAAAATAATAAAAAAATAATCTGAAAATAACTTAAAAATAATCTCTGCCGTATATAGAGCTACGTGAGGAGTCCAGACATAAATTGAGCTCCCGTTTGGGTCCCACTGCCGGAGGTAAACGGTCCTCAGCGAGCTGAGCGGGTTTCGCAGGCATGCAGCAGATGCGGGCTCTGTCTTGTATTTCGACACGTGTCAAGTTGTAAGAATTGAGTAGGGGACCACTTTATTGGGGGCAGGTGTCGAAATATGGTGGTGTTAAAAATGTGGTGGGGGCCCACATATTTTAAATCGGAGAGTCACGTCTCTGTTATCTGGGCCAAGGGAAAAGGAGGCATCCACTTTTAGCAACAGTGCGGTCTGATACACCGCCACTGCTTTGTAAGCTGGAGTTAAAAGGTTAGCTGACTTTTTGGACAAGATAGCCTGCTAATTTGCTTTAAAGAAAATATTTTTTTTTCAAATTTTTTTCTTTATTTTATTTCTCAAGTATATTGTACATAAAAAAAGAGAGCACTAATTTTAAAGAGATTTATAGGTTTAGAAGGCAACAACAATAACAAATATTTATCCTACTAAGTGGGGTCGGCTACGTGAATCTTTTTCCTCTATTGAGTCATATTGAGTTTCATATTTTTATTTAATTCTAATAAATTAAGATCATTTTTTATACAATATGCCCAAGTCCTTCTCGGTCTGCCTCTGTCTTTCTTAATATGAGTTGAATCTAAAACATCTACTCTTCTAATCAGATCATCAGGCAGTCTATGTTTAATGTGACCAAATCATCTAAGAAGACTCTCTCTAATTTTGTATGTCACTATAACTACACCAACCTTATCACAGATATCTTCAGTTTGTATGTTGTCTTTAAGTGTAAAGTCACTCATCCACCTAAGCATCCTCATCTCAGCACACTTAACTTAGTTTTATGCTTCTCTTTTAAAGGCCAATATTTAGTGTCATATAACATAGTTTGTCTCATCACCATCTCATAAAATTTTCCTTTCGGTCTAAGCAGTACTTTTCTATCACACAATAGACCCGAAGCATTCCTCCACTTTAACCAACCAACTTGAATACTACAAATAATATCCCCATCTATATCACTATAAACTTATGTAAAACCATAAAATTCATATACATTGCATACCTAACAAAAGAACAAGAAAAAAAACTTGGCCAAAACCTACATATTTTCGCATCTAACACCTATGTAAGGCAAAAAAATATGAAAACTTATGCTTTGGACTAGTGGAAGAAGATTTTCACATTTAACAAGGTTCAAGCGATGAATTGGAGTCGGAATCACCGGAAAAGCTTGGATGTGACGAAGGAAAGCCGAAGGAGAAGGAGAAGAGTTCAGGGAAAAAGAAATGCGAACTAGAGGCTACGATTTTCAGGAGCCTTATTTTAGGGCTTTTGCGTCGGCATTAGCATCTGTTAGTGTTGATGCTAATAAGTAAATTTAGCATCGATTTATGCAGACGCGAATCTGAAGCTATAACATCTCCTTAGGGTCCTCTACTCGACGCAACTTGTCTGCGCTGATTCTTTTGGGAGCGGAACTGCGGGAGACGCTAAATAGCGCAAATCGGTCACTTTGTGTTGGAATTATTTCTGATGCTAAATTTGAGGTTAATCCATAGTTTTCCCATAATGTCGAGCAACAAACATATACACGTAAAAATACTAGAGATATCCTAGCACAGACCCTTCACGCACAACAGAAATGCAATATCATAATTGTACAATCTTCTATATAAATATAAGAACTATTTTATGAATACGACATGATTGATTATTATTCATTTCTATCTATCTCTCTCACTTTATGTACACAATTCTTGGGTGTGTTTCACTGACAAATATGAATTAAACATCCAAAAATGTGTGGTGAGAGTGGATTATGCCAGAGGAGTAGCTTAAGAAGAAAAAAAAATTCATAATAGAGACACCGACAACATGTAGTGCACAAGAGTATTTATGACCCAATAAATCCAGAGGTTGAAGGAGCAGATGGTTGAGTTCATTTGAGGCCTGCTGACTCGAAATGAAGGCCGGGTGCCCAACTGTTGAAGAGCCCCTTCAATAACTCAGCTAGCACCTTTGACCAATGCGGACCGAACACTTATCAGAAGTGGTCTTCCTTCAACCATTGAACTAAGGTGACATGAGATACTATGAGTTAAGGTTCCGCACTTCCAACATCTCTTTCTAGAAGTAGGTGATGAATGAGTGCAAACTTTTGCTCAGTCCTTGGTGAAGTTGTAGATGGGTCTGTGGGGTCTTCTAAGGCTTACGAGCACAAACAAAATATGCCACGGACATCTGCTTAAAACCAGTTCTCACCAAGCCAGAACACTCTAGCCGACTTCTCAAATGGGTGGTAGAACTCATTGAGTTTGATCTCTCTTGTGTGCCTAAAAATTCCATCCAGGCGCAAGCTACAACTGACTTCCTGTCCAAATTTTTCAAGCTGAGTGAGCCCGATGAAGAGGTGGCGACAGACAATCGTACATGGGTCTTGCATATTGACAATGCTTCTAGTCAAATCAGGATGGGGCTTGATCTTACTTTAACAAACATAACCAAAGATCATATGTGTCACTCAATAGAAGTGAGATTCAAAGTCACCAATAATCAATTTGAGCACGAAGCTTTGACTATTGGGTTGCGGGTGGCTTATGAGATGGACACGTAAAACCTCCTAGTAAAATTTGACTCACAATTGGTAGTCAATCATGTAAACGAGCAATTCAAAGTTAGAGACGCGATGGTGGCCAAATACCTCGACAAATTCAAGATTGGGATTGAGAAATTTGAAGATTTTGAGAGTGAACATATCTCCTGAGCGAACAACCAGGTAGCAAACCTCTTATCCAATTGCATCCTCTAAGGGAAGGCAAACCCAGAGTCTCATTCAAACGACCACAGAGAGGTCTAAGGTGATGGAACTAAGAGCTGAAGGATCAAAGATCTAGATGGACTCGTACATCCTATTCCTTGAGATTAAGAAAGCCTTGGAAGAAGTAACCGACCTAAAACATTTCAAGAATATTAAGGCAACCCAATATGTTGTGATCGTGAAGAAAAAAAAATTGGGAGGTCAGTCACATCATTGTATCTTAGATGCATAAAAAAAAATGAGATAGAAGATGTCCTCCGTTAAGTACATTTAGGAGCATGTGGAAGTCGCTCTGGAGTGAAGACTTTACACACTAAGTACAATTACATGGATTTTTATGGCCGACACCGCAAAAGGATGTAAAGGTATTCTCAAGAAAGCATGAATAAAGTCAAATGTACATCACTACATCATTAATCGACTCACAAATTGCAACCCATTGTCAGTATATGGTCATTTGTTATTTGAGGACTGGAGTAACTAGAGTCATTTCTCTTGTCATGAGGCCAGTGAAAATTCATGCTCGTTACTATAGATTCTTTCTCTAAGTGGATTGAGGCTAAGACACTTACTCAGATCACCATATATGTCATTCAAAATTAATTATGGACTGATATAATCTGTCATTATGGGCTATTCCTCGTATTCCTCGGACAAGAAGATGTAATTTACTGATCATGGGATTAAGGACTATTGTCAAAGTCAATGGATCAACTTGATGTTGACGTCTGTTCACCATTCTCGAATGAATGGAAAACTGAAATAACTAATAAAATCATCTTAAATCTGCTAAGGAAAATGGTTGAAGGAGCCAAGAGAAACTAGGTTGAGGCTCTACCTTCTTTTCTTTAATTAAACGATTTGAATGACACCTTTCACAAAGATTGGTAATACCATGTAAATTTATGTGATTACTCTAATTTAAATATCAAGTTTTTGTCATTATTTATTATGAGTTTACACTTGTGGAAGGATTCTTTGTAATATTTTGTAGGTTACAAGAGTTGACTCCTTGTGAAACCAAAACACGAAGCGAGCAACAATGCTTGATTGGTGTAATCACTCCACTTCAGACATAATTACACTAGTCTCTCTATGTATATGGTACAATTACGTAACAGTCAAGCGTAGCTATGCAGTCATGTTGTGTAGTTATGCTAGACATGGGTGTAGCTACACTGATACAAGCCAAAGTCTTGATTTGGCAACTTTTTGCTCGACAAATTTGACAAATGATATATAAAGAAATGCTTTGGGATGCCCTGAAGGAATGTGCAGACTTAGAGAAGATTCTTTTGGCAGGAAGTAGGATTTCACTGCAAACGTTAAGGTTATCTTCCTTCTTCCTTAGGCCTTGGGGACCTTACAAAGCAATTCCTTGATATTATTGAGGAGAGCTAGTCAACTGAGATTGCACAGACAAGTTGTCAGAGGTAAACCCAATTAACTATATGGAATAACAAACTCAACACTAAACGTCCAAGTCAGTTCGACAAACCTCACCTCCCTGCCAAAATACTGATTGAGCTCACAAAGGCATTACCAAGGATGATATGTCATAGAAGAAGCACTTATAAAGAACAACTATAAATGCAAACTGTTATATGAATATTATAATGTCCGCGTCATAAGAAGATAATCAAAATAAAATGAATATCTCTTAACATTCGTGTGTCATAATTATATTACTTATAACAATAATAATATATGAGTAGGGATGTAAATTCAGATAAGCGGGTCAGGTTCGGGTCTGACCCAAAATCGACCGAACTTAATTAGGTAAACCCAACCTGACCCAAATAATAAATAGAACAAAAATCTGAATCTGAACCCAACTCGGCCCTGACACGTTTAATCTGAACTTAACCCGTTTTACCTGACATCTCAACTTTTTATAAAAAAAAATAATTAAGCTTCTAACATTTAACAAGTAACAATAGACAAATCAAAAAAAATCTCTATATGTGTATGATAAGCAGTGATATGATAGTTACAAGTACAACCAATTTTTTCATGTTTATTTTGGCCATATTCGGGTTTTCAGGTTCAACCCGTACCTAACCCAAAATTTTTTCATGTCAAATTCTCAGACTGAAACCCGACCCAAAAAAATACTTGGTTCAATTCTCACCCAAATTTTTCGAGTTGAGTTCAAGTAGTATTGACATTTGAATCAATTCTTGACACCCCTATATATGAACCAACTCCTCTATAAATAAAGAGAGTCATTAAACTAAAAAGTGAATCGATCTCTAAAGATTGCATAAGATTTATCCTATAGTAAAACATCTTTTTGTACCCTGATTTATATCCTCTTTTTAGGGAAAGGTGAGCCCAATGAGTATTATATGTGATTCGAACCCACAACCCCACGGTGAGGAACTATACCTCATATATCTATGTGTGTGTGTCTATAGAGAGAGAGAGAGAGAGAGAAAACTTGCTTTTAATAGGCTTACCAACCCTAAAAAAGGATGATTTCACCTCTCCATATGATGATTGTTCCAAATTCCCCAAATCAAATCCTACTTTCCTCACCTTGAGTTCAATAATATAATGCTTAGTTATATGGCTGTCGCTCTCTCCACCACATTGCTGACCACCTTAAAAGCCCAAAATGCGGGATCTAATGCTTTGTTAATCCCTAATTAATCAAACATCAAATCACTTTGCACTTTAAACCAATTATTTCTTTATTTGCACCCCCTTCTTTTTAGATAATTACATATGAGTACATGATGCTTCAATTAAAGTATAATATGTAATGTTTCTTTGTATTATTTAATTACTATGACTTCAGTTTCCATATATAGTAAACCCTTTTATTTAACTAACCAACATCATCACAAAGCTTATTCTTACAAATCAATCACAATAAAATAAAAAAAAATATATTTACATATATACCACTTATTTCTCATGTAATTACATATCTAGCACCTAAACTTCGACTTTTACATATATGGTACTGTAGTTTTTTAATGTTAAAATAGTGCTATTTGTAAAAATTAAAGTTTAGAATTTAGAAATGTAAATGAGGCAATTACGTAGAGACCACCCGAAACTTATTATTTACAAATCAACCGCAATCATTCATCCATTTCTCAAATTCTCACTCAAATATCAAAATTTAAAAGCCTTTTTTTTTTTCATTTTTATCAAATTCTCAATAGTTTTATCGTGACATGCATAAATGCGTCAACAAAGTCAACTAAATGATTAATTTGATATGTAATTATCCCAACGTAAATATATAGGATTTTGGGGGTATGTCTGCAAATGCCCCTAAAATAAAATTATATTTAAGTAATATTATAATTAATTAATTATTCATATAGTATTAGCATTTTGAAAATAAGTTTAATTAAATAAATAATAATTTTAATTTGAATATTTGGACCAAAATTTTTCTTTTCAAAAATAAATGGTACTAAAAAATCTGCACAAGTGGTGGAGAATGCTGCGGTTGGTCAATTCAACCTTATCCCATTCTCATCATTTTTAGCAATTTTTATCTTTTCTAACTTTATACATACTTAGAAATTTTCTTCTACAATGGATAAAACTTACTATATAAAGACTTATGATCCATATTATATANATAACATACTTACACATGTATTTACATAACTAGCATCTAAACTTTAGTGTTTACATACATCTCAAATCTTGAACTAAGATAAGAACACATATAAAACTTTGGGTGTCAGATATGCAAATACATAAAATTATGCGGTAAGTGTATAAATTTTCCGGAAAAAAACAAAAAAGCCATGAAGCGGTCAAGAGTCAATGAAAAGGTACGGATAGGGTTTAAGGAATTGACACATCTCTGCTGCACAAAAGTTTTGCTCTTAGGTCGCAGCAAAGGCATCAGATATGGGAGCCAATTGTACAGTACGTGCGTCGGGCTCCCTCCAACCTCATGCATTGAATCCAAATCCATCGACATTATTATTATGTAACGCTGTGGTCACATGTCTCAAAATAGCTCTTCATATATATATATATATATATATNTTTTATTATAACACTAGCTTAAATTAATATTATTTTTATTATTGAATAATAAACAAGTTGATTACAAGGGAGTCTGAGCAAGCTCAATTTCATAAAATATAATTGTTTATACAGAGAATTGGTCATGATGGGTCTTTAATAGAATAAATGGGCTTTCTTGGACTGATTCCAAACTTATGGATATTTGAAGAACGCCCGGTGATTCAGGGGTCTTTATAAAGAAAAATACTTGCGTACATAAGACGTACGCAGCGTTGCGTACGTCCTGGTATTCAGGGTGTACAATGGTGTTATATTGAGATTATACCTCTTTGTAACTTTCTTGTAACCTCCATGTAACCTACAAATGAGTTTCGCGCTTCTGTAATTTCATGGGAACAAATAAGTTACACGGAGGTCATAGGAGAATTATACAGATGTTACAGGGAGGTATAACCCGAATATAACCCCCTGTACCCTCTGAATAACCCTTGATGTACGCAGCTCTGTGTACATCTTATGTACGCAAATATTTTCCCTTTGTAAAGCTCATTTTGTATCTCATTAGGTCCTTTAGATTCACATGGTGGATTAACCTAGTTTATTGAAGTTTCAACCATCACTTTCCTAGTAGCTAATATACTCGTCCAACCAGTCTGTGGAGTTCATCTCGACCAATGATACTTAAGTTTGACAAGTAGCCGAAATAAGAATTCATTGTTAAAGGGTTTTAAATATATGCTCCATCATCATTGATCAGCTGTCTAACATCTGCGTTTCGATCTTTTCAGCAAGACAGTTTTTTACAGATTTATAATCAAGGCATTGTTGTTTGATCTTATGAACCTAATGGAGTATGTGTGTTTTTTCATATAAGCATATTAAAAAAATATATGAATGAAATTAAAAAAGAAATCATGGGAAAAATATTTATATAAATTTAATTAAATTAAATCTAAAACAATTTTTACTTTTATTTTGAGATGAATATAGTATATATTAAACAATAAATTTGTATTGTAATAAAAACAAATAAATTCAATAATTTGAAAGCTCATTATATCAAAATTATGATCAGAATATTTTTTTTTCAATTGAATATCTATTTTGTTTTTTTTTTATTTTGTGAAAGATCTAAAAATATAAAATTTAAAAATTCAGTAAGAGTTAATAATTTTCTAATGCATGGACATATTTAAATTTCACTGAAAAAGTTTAGGAACAATTTAATTTTATGCAAAAATGCAGGTTGTGGGTTTCACCTTATGACCCGCGTTTCTTGCTGTTACATTTCCTTCGCTGCCCTTTTTCCTTCCCTTGACGAGCCTCCTGCCCTAAAAATCTTCTCTCTCAAGTCCCTCGATTCCGTGGCTTTGGTGGATAGCCCTTCTTTCCGATTGCCTTTCAGTGATTTTGGGTTACTATTGCGGTGAGCATCCACTCTTCTCTCTCTCTACTCTATTTCTTTTGGTTTGGTTTGATGGTTTTGCGCAGTCTGCGCTTTGTGCGGCGTTCATCTTATTTGATTTTGACTGGCTATTATTGTGAGCTTTCTATTCTCCCTCTCCTTTCGTTTGTTCAGCTCGATTTGGTGGTTTTGTTTTTGCCAAATTTCCATTTTCTTTCAAATGCATCAACATGTGCTATCACTTTGCAAGTGGTGTCAGCTACTAAAAAAATTAAATATAGTGGCATCGATCTTGAGCTGGAAGAGAAGTTAGATCGTATGTTTGGTGGTGTCGTAGCAACAGGAAATAATGCATGCACACCTAGCAAAATAGGCTTTTAGTCATCACTAAAAAACCTAATTGCATAACAAACAAGTGATTTTAATGAAGGCCCCAGGCCGAACATCCATGAAATTGAATCCACTAGCTAATCAAACTATCTCCGGGTTGAGAAAAACAGAAAAAGAGGGAACTGCCTTCATTAGAAGTCAGATTTCATAATTGGTGGCTTCATGCACCGATGACCCTGACCAATCACAAACAACTTTTGTCCAACAGTTCATGCGTATTTATGAAGTAACTCCAGAAATTTATAAAGACATGTTGTTGTATATGTTCTCTATGACAAATAGATGAACCCAATGACACAAAAGTGTTGTTTGTCATATAAGTATCTTAAAAAATATACAAATTAAATGAAAAAAAAAATCAGAAGAAGATAAATATTTGATTAAATTTAATTAAATTGAAACTAAAAACTATTAGATTTATTTTGAGATGAATATAGTAAATATTAGTCAATAAATTTGTTTTATAATAAAAAACAAATAAATTCAATAATTTTAAGGCTCATTTTATCAAAATTTTAATCGGAATATATATATATATATATATATATATATATATATATATATATATATATATATATATATATATATATATATATATATATATATTTTTTATTTTTTTTTTTTTTTTTT
>JXCR01147583.1:95320-124219 GCA_002079205.1 Phalaenopsis hybrid cultivar
ATATATATATATATATATATATATATTTCAATTGAATTGCTATTTTGTTTTTTATTTTGTGAATGGTCTAAAAATAGAAACAAAATGTTTATATTTCTTATACATGAATATTATAAATTCCCCTTTATTTTAATTATAATCCAAGAACAAGCCTTAATCTCTTATAAAGAATATCATTAAGTAAATAAATGAATTTAAATTAAATTATTTAATTCATTAAATATTTTTAAAATATTCCTCATCCATGGTGTGTTCCTCCTTTTTCGAGCCGAGCTTCAAGCCATTGAATTAAAGCTCGACAAGCACTTTCCAGTGATTAATTTAGTTCGTCCATAATCCATCTTTATGATTAATAAAACCCGATTAATCTTGATTAGGGATTCTTAATGACTTTAAAGGTATGGGATAATGATTAATTATCAGAATTCTCGTTAATGCAGCTCGATTGTTGGCCGGAGACATCCCTTTCATCCCTATTTTGTTGGTTTAATGGGCAATTAGAATGTTAATTAATTATTAAGTAGTTTAGGCTTTTACATTTTATATTGATCATATGTGATTTGTTGCTACTTTATTTCTAATAAATGGAATTTTCTTACTCGTAATTAGATTTAATGATTGTTCTGAGCTTTAAAAATCGTGCTAATGTGGCGGCCCTAAATTTAGAGAGAATATTTCGTGCGATTAACCATACGTATGAATGGTCAATCCTGAAGATTTACAACGTGTATACAAGGTTATCTGCATATAAGAATGATTGCATGTACGTCTGACAACTCTTAGAAATGTACATTATGTGTACATGATCACCCGCACATATGGGTGACAGTATGTAATATTTATTTCTAAAGTTAAACTAGCATATCATACAATTAGTATATATATAAATTTAAACTAGCATATCATCTCCTTGCCTCTTCGTTGGCATCCACGGTATAATGCCCCTCAGGTCAGGGGTTCGCATCTTCTTTGGCAGAGCTGGCCTTAAGGAAGTGATACTCGAATCGTTGGCATGTTAGAGGTGGCTGGAGGCTCGTTTAATAGTGTCCGACCATTCTTTTAATATATATATATATATAGCATGTGTCGTGTATTCAGATCAATTGTTCGGATATTTGTTTGTCAGTTGTAAGTCCCATTTGGACTAGGGTTCGATTCCACCTGAGTGTAGGGTGTGATACTCAATTCATAAGCGCATGAGGGAAGACCAGGGCTTTTATGATAGCCTCTCGCCATCTCTTTTACATGAATTTGCTGCTTTAAATAACATACTTACACATGTATTTACATAACTAACATCTAAACTTTAGTATTTACATACATCTCAAATCTTCAACTAAGATAAGAACACACATAAAACTTTGGGTGTCAGATATGTAAATACATAAAATTATGCGGTAAATGTATAAATTTTCCAAGGAAAAAAACAAACTAGTCATGAAGCGGTCAAGAGTCAATGAAAAGGTACGGATAGGGTTGTAAGGAATTGACACCTCTCTGCTGGACAAAAGTTTTGCTCGTAGGTCGCAGCAAAGGCATCAGATATGCGAGCCAATGGTACAGTACGTGCGTCGGGCTCTCTCTAACCTCATGCATTGAATCCAAATCGATCGACATTATTATTATGTAAGGCTGTGGTCACATGTCTCAAAATAGTTCTTCATATATATATATATATATATGTATTATTATTGTTTGACCCAAATTTATAGAGTCTTATTATATTTATTGTTCTCCTAGCTATTGGGATCCATGATAATTAGGACATGATAAATGTGTCTAGTGAATTCGAAAATATTTGGGAAACACACTCAAGATATAGGCTATTCTGCTATGAGGTGGTTAGAGAGACAGAGATATCAGATAGTAGGGAAAGTAAAGATGTTGTGAAAAAACGACGACAATAAAGCGAAAAATGAAACGAGTAAAATTGCACAAAGAAAAAACACTAGAGCGACACACAGATTTACGTGGTTTGACAAATTTGACCTCTTTACCGCTCCAAACCTCCTCATGTAATTTACAATCTAATGGGACGGATGACCCTCTATTGATCAAGTAAACTGCAGTGTTGACTGCACCTGCGCAGAAGGTTGGTGGTAGTCCGGCGTGCAATCTCATGCTTATAGCACGCTCATTGATGGTCATGTTCATGGGTTCTATAACTCCATTTTGTTGCGGTGTCCCCAAAATGGTCTTCTCCATTCTGATATCCTGAGTTGCACAGTACTCCTTGAACCCACCATCGATGTACTTACCACCATTATCAGACATCAAACATTTCATTTTTATATCTGTTTCCGTTTCAACCATGGAATTCCAAGTTTTGAACACAGAAAATACATCAGATTTATGTTTCAAAAAGTAAACCCATACTTTTCTGCTGTTGTCATCTATGAATGTGACGTAATAGCGAGAGCCTCCAAGAGATGCCACAGGGGAAGGCCCCCACACATTAGTGTGTACAAGTTCTAGTTTCCCTGCCTTTGGCACCCTGTCACCTTTCAGGAAATTGACATGCTTCTGCTTTCTCATGATGCAACTTTCACACATGTCAAAATCAACAGACTTCCGTTATGGTAGCTTGCCTCTGGACCGAAGCTCTTTCATACCTCTCTGACTCATGTGACTAAGTCTGCAATGTCACGTGTATAATGTGATCTTTGCAACTGTGGTATCAACACTGTTAATTAGACCATTAGTCATATATAACGTACCGGTCTTCTTACCCCGAGCCAGCACCAGTGCTCCTTTAGTGACCTTCCAGGTGTTATCAGAGAACACTTCTGAATGACCTCCCTCATCAAGCTGCCCAAGAGATAAGAGGTTTTCTTTCAGTTTAGGAATGTGTCTAACCTTTTGCAGGATCCATTTGTTTTTATTAGGGAGTGCAATTTCAACATCTCCCATCCCCACTACGTTCAAAGCTGCTCTATCAGCCAGGTACACTTTCCCAAAGTCATCTGAAACATAGCTTTTCATTAACTCTCGGTGGGAAGATGTGTGAAAAGAAGCCCACGAGTCCAGTACCCAGTCATCAACAGAGCTATGAACTGCAAGCAATAGCACGTCCTGCACTTATTCAATTACAGCGTTAGCACTGCCGTTCTTCGTCTTCTTAAGATTTTTACAGTTCTTTTTTATGTGGCTAGTTTTGTCACAATTCCAGCAGGTTGTTTGATCAGGCTTTGACTTGCTCTTGCTTCTATGCATTGATTTCGACCTTCCTTTGTTTGAGTTCATGTCGTGTGATCTCCCTCTGTAATCAACATTCAGTGCTGAACTCGAACCTGAGGTCTCGCCAGAATCTTTCCTGCGCACTTATTCAGCAAAAATCAAGTCACGAATATCATCATATTTCAGTTTAGTTTTACCTGCAGAGTTGCTAACTACCATCCTCATGGTTTCCCAGCTATTTAACAATGAAGCCAACAATATCAGCGCACGTATCTCATCGTCAAAATCAATTTCAACAGACGAAAATTGATTTGTGATGGTGTTAAAATCGTTCAGATGTTGAACAATAGACACACCTTTCGTCATCTTCAGGTTGAATAACTTTTTCATTAAGTGCACTTTGTTATTCGCCAATGGCTTTTCATACATACCTGATAAGGCCGCCCTAAGATCTGTCGTCGTCCTCTCCTTTATGACATTGTGAGCAACAGAGCTTAATGGAGTTGATCGAATAATCCCCAGAACATGTTGATCCAAAATATTCCAATCAGTCTCTTCCATCTTCTCTGGTCGCTTTCTCAGTAGTGGAAGATGAAGTTTCTTCCCATAGAGATAATCATCTATCTGCATCCTCCAGTATCCAAAATCCGTGTCGTCGAACTTCTCGATCCCCGAAACCTTCACTTCGTCTCCGGCCATCGTTCTTCCTCAAATCCCTCAAATCCGAGCCGGGGCTCTGATATCAGTTATTGTGAAAAAACGACGACAATAAAGAGAAAAATTGAACGAGTAAAATTGTAAGCAGAAAAAACACCAGAGCGACATACAGATTTACGTGGTTCGACAAATTTGTCTGCGTCCACGGAGCTGCAGAGGATTTATTTCTTTGAGGAATTACACCGTCGAGTGCCTCGACATTTACAATAAAATCTCTATTTTCTTCTATCTCTTCCTCTCTCTCTCTCTCTCTTCCTCTCTTTCTCTTAGCTTTCAAGAGGACTTAGATTGGCCTGGCTTGGCTTGACTTTCATTTAAACCAAAAGAGACTATTTATAGAAACCATGAGAGCAGTAGGTGGGAGGTAGGTGAGCAGTAGGTGGGATGTGGTAGGTGAGCGGTTTGTGAGATAGTTAATTAAGAAGCTAATTAAATTCGGTGGACCGGGTCTCCACATTACCCAACAAGAGAACCTAGTTTTCATTTATGACATTGGCCCCCTATTTATAGGAATATGTCACAGTTATTATAGAACTACAAGTTAGTCCTCTCATTAATAGGTTTGAATGAGGCTTTTAGTAATTACAAGAATATTAGAGTATAATAAGGTTGGGGAATATATTTGGTTGATGAGAAGTCTTCTGATCAGTCGCTACGACTTAACTTCATTAGTACACGGTAAGAGACTGAGTAACTCGTCGATCGGCTTGGACTCGATCGCCGTTCTATAAGAAATTCTTCGTTGCATTCTTATGATCGCTCAACCACAATGCCTTTTTTGTTTTCATATAATCATTCAGTCATCAATAAGACATCCAATCGATAATTCCTCGCTACAGAACCATTTGTTTGCCTTGAGATTCACGTTGACATTTTTTTCATATACAATATCTTGATATTTTTTTTTTATTTTGTCAATCTCATTTAGTCAGCCTCTGGTTAAGTCTGCCATTTGACTTTGAGCACTGGTCGGTCTTTGTCTAATACACTCCCAACTCGATCGGTCATCCAAGCTGTTCATTTCTCGAGTTGACGAAATCTTAGGTGGATTTTGGGTCAGTCGACCAACGAGTTCTCATTTGATTGATTTATTCTTATTTTGGATTTTTCCGTCTCATTTAAATCTCTCAATTCATAAACAGTCAGAATTGCATTTGCACGAATCACGAGAGAATTCAACAGACTAAGAAACATGAAAGTACAATACAATATGAAGGTAAAAAGTCTCATCACCAAAATATTAAAGGACTCGTTTGACCAACTATATATCCCTTAGATTGGGACAAAAAACTAATCGGATGGAGGCTGTCCTAGCCAATGATCAAAATCCATCAAATTGAGAGAAGACCCAAGCCAAAATCTCTCCCCAGCATCACGAGTCGCCCCATAAGAGCATTCAAGTTTCTTCATCAGGAGGCTGGAGGTTTTGCCATGATATACTCCACATACACCCTAAAGGACTTTTTGTCAATAGGCGAACAACCTATCAGATTACAATGATTTACCTCTCATCCTTATAACAAAAGCTCGTCATCTAATGATCAATAGTCGACAACCAGATCAAAGTAGTCAGCCGACAGAGCCAAGTCCGAACGACCAGAGATAAATAGAAGTCAATCAGCAGCTCCCAATTCAGCATAGTCGGACAAACGAACCATGTCAAACCAAGAACTACTAATCTCAGGCGACCGACCTATAGGGTAGTTGATAAGCCATAAACTCATCTATATAAATATTAAAATATCATGTAACGCCCATATTAAAGCAGGCTTAAGTATGTAATTATACATATTGTATCTCTTTTGTTTATAAACTGGGGACCATTCCATGAACCATGGGTGACAATCCCCTCACTCCATTATTCATTATTGTGCACACACACTCTCTTTTTTTTTCTCTCTCTCTCTCTCATGTTTTATGCTCTATTCCTTATGTGTGATTCACAAATAAATTTAGATTCAACAAATTATAATTACTGAATGTTTATAAGTAATCAACCAAATTCTATTCATAAGGTGAGTTCCATAACAAAATTTTGCATTATGACATTTCATCATTTGTATGTCTAGATTGTAACAATTTTTTTATTGGATTGAGACATATTTGTGGACCATCAGAATTATACTAAAAATATAAATCAATTCAGAGGGAAAAAAAAATTTATGAGAATCTTATTAGATTTGTTAAAGTAAGTACAATATTTATATGATATTTGCAACTAATGCTTTTAGAATACTCAATTAATTTACATATATACCTTATTTAGCCTCACATACATATCCATCACAATTTACTTTTTGCATTTATATCACTTAAAATCTTTCTTACCACATAAAAAATATATCATGTATAAATAAGTTGGTATATATGTAAAATTAAAATTAAGATGTGATTAATTAAGATTATAAGATTATCAAAACCTATGCTCTTAAAATAGAAAAATTATTACATTAGAACTCCGCACGTGCGGAATCCAATAAAATCACGTCACAAGGAAATATTCCCGGTAACGCAGGTAACGCAGATGAATATTCCCCCCATATTATTCAAGTGTTATTGTATGTTATTTATGTGTTATTGTGTTCTGGGAATATTCCTGGTGTTATAATAACACAATAACACATCAATAACACTTGAATAACATCCTGAATAACACAGAATGAATATTCACATGTGTTACCAAACCGATTTTTTTTCTCACATTCACGTGTGAGACGTGATTTTATTGGACTTTGCATGTAACTCTACCTATGGAGTCTTGATGTAATATTTTTCCCTTAAAATATGCAGTTAAGAATAACGGATGCAGTTGATGCCTACTAAATTAACATACCATGCAAATTTCTGTGTTTAGAGTTGGTTTAGCTCTATAAAAATTATGAAGATTTGCATACATACCACTTATTACACTTCTATTTACATATATACCATCTAATTTATGAAATGATTTATTTTATTTTTTAAAAGTTAAAATAGTGATTTTTTTGAAGTGATGTGAAAAATTTTGAAGGTATAAAAAGATTCATCAAACTTTGGCTGAGTTATTTGAGTAAATTTAATTATAAATACACTCGCACCGTACATAAAAGGAATCAATCTCCTAGTTAAGTGACTAAGGATCTTTTTGGGAAGCTAGATCTTATTACTAAGTTGTTGTTAAGCTGCTGAAAAATGATCTGTTGTTTTAAAAACTAAGGTGACTATTACAATTTTATTTTATTTTATTTTTTTTGAAAAAACCAGACTGCAGCTAGAAAACTGTCACCATACTTGGTCGGGAACAGTGTGAAAATGCTAATTTCCACTGTTTGAAAATGCAGGATTTTGAAAAAACTGTCAAAACGCAGTTTAGCCAAACAGGTTTGAGTGCATTTTCAAAACGCACCGCACCAAATAAGTTGCCCGGTCTCATTGTTTGAGTGAGGTAGCCACAGTTCTTGAAGAAGCAGTTGTGAAATTGTTAAAGAAAAATTTTTTTAAGAAATTATGATGATTATTATAATTTTTTTTTATTTTTTAACAAGTTATTTAAAAAGTTAAAAGTAAAATACTTTCAAAGACAAAAATTAACAAATCAGAAAGAATTGAATAAACGGCGAGCCGGAGCTCTGTTTGGGTCCCACTGCCGGAGGATAAACGGTCCCCAGCGAGCTGAGCGGGTTTCGCAGGCATGCAGCAGATGCGGGCTCCGTCTTGTATTTCGACACGTGTCAAGTTGTAAGAATTGAGTAGGGGACCACTTTATTGGGGGCAGGTGTCGAAGTATGGTGGGGTTAAAAATGTGGTGGGGGCCCACATATTTTAAATCGGAGAGTCACGTCTCTGTTACATGGGCCAAGGGAAAAGGAGGCATCCACTTTTAGCAACAGTGCGGTCTGATACACCGCCACTGCTCTGTAAGCTGGAGTTAAAAGGTTAGCTGACTTTTTCGACAAGATAGCCGGCTAATTTGCTTTAAAGAAAATATTTTTTATTTCAATTTTTTTTTATTTCTCAAATATATTGTACATAAAAAAATGAGCACTAATTTTAAAGAGATTTATCGGTTCAAAAGGCAACAATAATAACAAATCTTTATCCTACTAAGTGGGGTCGGCTACGTGAATCTTTTTTTCTCAAATTAAGATTACTTTTTATACAATATGTCAAAGTTCTTCTCGGTCTACCTCTGTCTTTCTTAATATGAGTTGAATATAAAACATCTACTCTCCTAATCAGTTCATTAGACAGTCTACGTTTAATGTGACCAAATCACCTAAGATGACTCTCTCTAATTTTGTATGTAGCTATAACTACACCAACCTTATCACAAATATCTTCATTTCGTATTTTGTCTCTAAGTGTAAAGCCACTCATCCACCTAAGCATCCTCATCTCAGCAACACTTAACTTAGTTTTATGCTTCTCTTTTAAAGGCCAACATCTAGCGTCATATAACATTGTTTGTCTCATCACCATCTCATAAAATTTTCCTTTCGGTCTAAGCAGTACTTTTCTATCACACAATAGACCCGAAGCATTCCTCCACTTTAACCAACCAACTTGAATACTACAAATAATATCCCCATCTATATCACTATAAACTTATGTAAAACCCTAAAATCCATATACATTGCATACCTAACAAAAGAACAAGAAAAAAACTTGGCCAAAACCTACGTATTTTCGGATCTAACGCCTATGTAAGGAAAAAAAAATATGAGAACTTATGCTTTGGACTCGTGGAATAAGATTTCTCACATTGAACAAGGTTGGAGTGGTGAATTGGAGTCGGAATCACCGGAAAAGCTTGGATGTGACGAAGGAAAGCCGAAGGAGAAGGAGAGGAGTTCGGGAAAGAAGAAATGCAAACTAGAGGCTATGATTTTCAGGAGCCTTATTTTAGGGCTTTTACGTCAGCGTTAGCATCTGTTAGTGCTGATGCTAATAAGTAAATTTAGCATTGATTTATGCAGACGCGAATCTGAAGCTATAACATCTCCTTAGGGTCCTCTACTCGACGCAACTCGTCTGCACCGATTCTTTTGGGAGCGGAACTGCGGGCGACGCTAAATAGCGCAAATCAGTCACTTTGCGTCGGAATTATTTCTGATGCTAAATCTGAGGTTAATCCATAGTTTTCTGATAGTGTCGAGCAACAAACATATACACGTAAAAATACTAGAGATATCCTAGCACAGACTCTTCACACATAGTAGAAATGCAATATCATAATTGTACAATCTTCTATATAAATATAAGAACTATTTTATGAATACGACATGATTGATTATTATTCATTTCTATCTATCTCTCTCACTTTATGTACACAATTCTTGGGTGTGTTTCACTGACAAATATGAATTAAACATCCAAAAATGTGTGGTGAGAGTGGTTTATGCCACAAAGAAGAGGAGTAGCTCAAGAAGAAAAAAAGTCATAATAGAGACACCGACAACATGTAGTGCACAAGAGAATTTATGACCCAATAAATCCAGAGGTTGAAGGAGCAGATGGTTGAGTTCATTTGAGGTGCAATGACTCGGAATGAAGGTCGGGTGCCCAACTGTTGAAGAGACTCTTCAATAACTCAGCTAGCACCTCGACCAATGCAGACTGAACACATATCAGAAGTGGCCTTCCTTCAACCATTGAACTAAGGTGGCATGAGAGACTATGAGTTAAGGTCCCACACTTCCAACATCACTTTCTAGAAGTAGGTGATGAATGAGCACAAACTTCTGCTCAGTCCTTGGTGAAGTTGTAGATGGGTCTGCGGGGTCTTCTGAGGCTTACGAGCACAAACAAAATATGCCACGGACATCTGCTTAAAACCAGTTCTCACCAAGCCAGAACACTCTAGCCGACTTCTTAAATGGGTGGTAACTCATTGGGTTTGATCTCTCTTGCGTGCCCAAAAATTCCATCAAGGCTCAAGCTACAACTGACTTCCTGGCCAACTTTTTCAAGCCGAGTGAGCCCCATGAAGAAGTGGCGACAGACAATCGTACATGGGTCTTGCATATTGACAACGCTTTTAGTCAAATCAGGATGGGGTTTGGTCTTACTTTAAATAATATAACCAAAGATCATATGTGTCACTCAATAGAAGTGAGATTCAAAGTCACCAATAATCAATTCGAGCACGAAGCTTTGACTATTGGGTTGCGGGTGGCTTATGAGATGGACGCGTGAAACCTCCTAGTAAAATTTGACTCACAATCGGTAGTCAATCATGTAAACGAGCAATTCAAAGTTAGGGACGCGATGGTGGCCAAATACCTCAGCAAATTCAAGACTGGGACTGAGAAATTTGAAGGTTTTGAGAGTGAACATATCTCCTGTGCGAACAACTAGGTAGCAAACCTCTTATCCAATTACATCTGGTAAGGGAAGGCAAACCCTAGAGTCTCATTCAAACGACCACTGGGAGGTCCAAGGTGATGGAACGAAGGATCGAAGATCTAGATGGACTCGTACATCCTATTCCTTGAGATTAAAAAAGTCTTGGAAGAAGTAACCGACCTGAAACATTTCAAGATTATTAAGGCAACCCAATATGTTGTGATCGTGAAAGAAAAAGGGAAGTCAATCACATCATTGTATCTTAAATGCATTGAAAATAATGAGATAGAAGATGTCCTCCGGTAAGTACATTTAGGAGAATGTGGAAGTCGCTCTGGAGTGAAAACTTTAGCACACTAAGAACAATTACATGGATTTTTATGGCCGACACCGCAAAAGGATGTAGAGGGATTCTCAAGAAAGCGTGAATAAAGTCAAATGTACACATCGCTACGTCATTAATCCACTCACAAATTGCAGCCCATTCTCAATCTATGGTTATTTTTCATCTGAGGACTGGAGATTCTAGGGACATTTCTCTTGTCACGAGGCCACTGAAAATTCATGCTCGTTACTATAGATTATTTCTCTAAGTGGATTGAGGCTACGACACTTACTCAGATCACCATATATGTCATTCAGAATTTTATATGGACTGATATAATCTGTCATTTTGGGCTATCCCTCGTATTCCTCAAACAAGAAAATGTAATTTATTCATCATGGGATTAGGACTATTGTCAAAGTCAATGGATCAACTTGATGTTGGCTTCCGTTCACCATTCTCGAATGAATGGAAAACTGAAATAACTTATAAAATCATCTTAAATCTGCTAAGGAAAATGGTTGAAGGAGCCAAGAGAAACTAGGTTGAGGTTCTACCTTCTTTTCTTTAATTAAACGATTTGAATGACACCTTTCACAAAGATTGGTGATACCATGTAAATTTATGTGATTACTCTGATTTAAATATCAATTTTTTGCCATTATTTATTATGATGTTATGCTTGTGGAAGGATTCTTTGTAATATTTTGTAGGTTACAAGAGTTGACTCGTTGTGAAACCAAAACACGAAGCGGGCAAAAATGCTTGATTAGCGTAATCACTCCACTTCAGGCATAATTACACTAGTCTCTCTATGTGTATGGTATAATTACGTAATAGTCAAGCGTAGCTATGCAGGCCTGCTGTGTAGTTATGCTAGACATGGGTGTAGCTACACTGATACAAGCCAAAGTCTTGATTTGGCAACTTTTTGCTTGACAAATTTGACAAATGATATATAAGGAAATGCTTTGGGATGCCCTGAAGGAAGGGTGTAGACTTAGAAAGGATTCTCGTGGAAGTAAGTAGGATTTCACTGCAAACCCTATGGTTCTCTTTATTTTTCCTTAGGCTATGGGGACCTTACATAGCAATTCCTCGATATTATCGAGTGCTAGTCAACTGAGATTGCATAGACAAGTTGCCAGAGAAAAACCCAATTAGCTATATGGGAATAACAAACTCAACACTAAACGTCCAAGTCAAGTCGACAAACCTCACCTACCTGCCAAAATAATGATTGAGCTCACAAAGGCATTACCAATGATGATCTATCATAGAAGAAGCATTTATACAGAACAACTACAAATGCAAACTGTTATATGAATATTATAATGTTCACGTCATAAGAAGATAATCAAAATAAAATGAATATCTCTTAACATTTGTGTGTCATAGTATATGAGTAGGGATGTAAATTAAGATCAACGGGTCAGGTTCGGGCCCCACCCAAAAATGACCCAACCTGACCATAATAATAAATGGGCTGAAAATCCGAACCCGTCCCAACTCGGCCCTGACATGATTAACCCAAACTTGACCCATTTAACCTGATAGCTCAACTTTTTATGAAAAATTTTATGCTTCTAACATTTAACAAGTAACAATAGTCAAATAAAAAAAAAATCACTATTTATATATGATAAGCAATAATATAAGAGTTAACAGTACAAAAAATATTTTCTGGTTTATTCGGTCCTCAACTCAAATTTTTTTCATGTCAAATTCTCAAACCCTAACCAAAACCAAAAAAATATTCGATTCAACCCTCACCCAAATTTTTTGAGTCGAGTTCGAGTAGTATTTGCATGCCAAGTCAATCTTTGACACACCTATATATGAGCCAACTCATCTATAAATAAAGCGAGTCATTAAACAAAAAATGTAAATCGATCTCTATAGATTGCACAAGATTTATCCTATAGTAAATCATCTCTCTTTACCTAGATTTATATCATTTTTCTAGGGAAATGTGACCCCAAAGGACAATATATGTGATTCAGTATATATATANATATATAGTGTGTGTGTGTGTCTAGAGAGAGAGAGAGAAAATTTGCTTTTAATAGGCTTCACCTCTCCATATGATGATTGATCCAAATTCCCCAAATCAAATCCTACTTTCCTCACCTTGAGTTCAATAATATAATGCTTAGTTAGATGGCTGTCGCTCTCTCCACCACACTGCTGATCACATTAAAAGCCCAAAATGCAGGATCTAATGCTTTATCAATCCCTAAATAATCTAACATCAAATCACTTTACACTTTAAACCAATTATTTCTTTATTTGCACCCCCCTTCTTTTTAGATAATTACATATGAGTACATGATGCTTCAATTAAAGTATAATATGTAATGTTTCTTTGTATTATTTAATTACTATGACTTCAGTTTCCATATATAGTAAACCCTTTTATTTAACTAACCAACATCATCACAAAGCTTATTCTAACAAATCAATTACAATAAAATAAATAAAAAAATATTTACATATATACCACTTATTTCTCATGTAATTACATATCTAACACCTAAACTTCAACTTGGTACTGTAGTTTTTTAATTACATAGAGACCACCCGAAACTTGGTATTTACAAATCAATCACAATCGTTCATCCATTTCTCAAATTCTCGCTCAAATATCAAAATTTATGGTAAAATAAAAAACCTTTTTTTTTTCATTTTTATCAAATTCTCAATAGTTTTATCGTGACATGCATAAATGCATAGTTTCGGTAGGTCAACAAAGTCAACCAAATGATTAATTTGAAAATATATAATTATCCCAAAGTAAATATATAGGATTTTGGGGGTATGTCTGCAAATGCCCATAAAATAAAATTATATTTAAGTAATATTACAATTAATTAATTATTCATATAGTATTAGCATTTTGAAAATAAGTTTAATAAATAAATAATAATTTTAATTTGAATATTTAGACAAAAATTTTATTTTCCAAAAATAAATGGTACTAAAAAATCTGCACAAGTGGTGGAGAATTTGAAGGCATGCTGCGGTCGGTCCATTCAACCTTATCCCATTCTCATCATTTTTAGCAATTTTATCTTTTCTAACTTCATACATACTTAGAAATTTTCTTCTACAATGGATAAAACTTACTATATAAAGACTTATGATCCATACCACTAAATGTGGGGCATTATTTGATGTGCAGACATATATATATAATATGTGTCGTGTGTCGTGATTTTTTTGTTGACAGCTACGTTGTAAGTCGTGAGTCCCGGGGTCACGGGTTCGAGCCCATCAGAGTGCATCTGTCTTTCAGTGTGGGATGAGTGGTTAGGCACATAAGGTTGGTTGAGGGCTTGTATCATAACCTCTGACCATTCTTTTATATGTGTATATTAGGCACGTAGCACGGGTTCTCTTCATGGGGCCAAAAAACACATGAGAAATTGATATTTAGGTTTCTGTCAAATATTGATTTATTTTTATTTTATATATATATATATTGGTGATTAACTTCTCATGTTAATTATTTCATTTGATAAAATAAGGTCTAATAATAAAATAGTACTCTCCTCATGCTCACAAATGAATTGATGCAGATGAGCTGATGATTTGTTGGTTGGACATTTTCTCCCGTACTGAAAGCTTAATACTGCGAAACACAGCGTGGAGAGTATGTTCACAAGGAAACTTCAAGACTTTAGAATGGGCCCACCATCTTTTATCCGTACTGGGCTAGCTTCTTGGTGGTTAGAAAAGGTGTTAAGCCACCATCCATGACTATTTGAAGGCTATGTAAAGATGAAGTTAATTTTAAAATTATTGAAATTTTAATTGGTAAAAATGTAAAATACTTCTCGTTTGTACACGTGGCAAACAAAGGAGGGGCCGGCCGTTCATGGGGAAGCAAGGGGGTATTGTAAGTGGGGTTTGTGGGAGGCATGTGGGAGGGGCGTTGCAGAGATTGAAGGAGCGATGGGAACGTGCCGAATGTTCATTGGTTCTTAAGTTTGGACGAATGGCAGCGCAGATGTTTGGGCTTAAGATAAGGTGGGAGAGCAGCAGTAGAGAGTCCTTTTATGTGGTCCCCATTTGAAGTTCACTCACTTTTTAGCTAAGTAGGTTCATGTGCAAGGGAAGGTTAATTTGATGTTCAAAAAATTATGGTCATCACTATAATTTGATTTATGTAAGTGAGACCACAACTAGAAAGCTGTCACCACATCTAGTCAGCAGTGATGAGAAAATGCAGATTTCAACGATAGCTTCTTGAAATACTGTCAAAACGCAGTTTACCCAAATAGACAAAACTGTGGTGCGGTGCTACACCACCACCTCAAACGGACCCTAAGTAACTTTATGTGAATTTTATCCAAATATAAAAATTTATGAAAAATTCTGATGAGATGTTAATCTTGTAATTGGACATTTACTTGATAAAATAAATAAATAATATCATTTATATGATTCCACAATTTGAGCTAGTACTATAGGGATGCAAATTATAACAATATCACATAAGTTTGAGCAAAGTTCACCCGAGTTAAAGTTGTTCGAACTCAACCTTATTTATTAAAAGCATGGTTAAGCTCGGCTCAAGCATGATTTTAACCTAAATGCAATTTATCTACCTTCATGTTTGTTCAACCTTGGTTTGAGCTTGGCCTGAGCTTGATTCATTTTATAACTAAAAATTTTAAGAAAATCTACTTGTTTGAAAGCATAAATGAGCCTTATTAAGATAAGGCTTCTGAGCCTTATCGAGCCACGTATATCAAGCGAAAATCTACCTTATCAACCACAAACCATAATGCATTTTGAATTAGATAATTTCTAGAGCCAAAGATAGGGGCATCAGAGCTCTAATCCCTCATATAAGAAGAAAATGAAAGCTAGGAATCAAGAAAGCCATAAACTAATGATCATTGACGATCAACAATCACTATGAGCGACTGTTATAACCCAACCAATTGTTGATATAGGAGTAAATGCTATTGTAAAAGAAGAAACTCAAACCACCATGATTGATCATTAAATGGGTTTTCTATGGAGCTTTAATTGATCCCTTTACCAAATATTCTTTCGAGTATTATATTGAGCTCTAATCGAGCTGAGCAACCAGTAGCTTGACAAATGATAAGTTTCAAAAAACTGCCACTGAAATCTGTGTTTTCCCACTAGTCCTAGCTAGGTGCGGTGACAGATTTCTAATTGTGGTCAGACTTTAAAAAAAATAAAAGAATATAATTGTTAGCGCAACTTTTTAAATATCAGATTATTATTCAACAGCTTCACATATGCTTTTTAATAAGTTGCAGCTGCCCAAACAGACCATTAATATGTTAATAAATATAACTTCTCATGCAATCAAGTCCGATATGAACAAATAAAATGCATTTATAAAATTAAACATGAATATTTAAGCAAGGTGAATAATTTATAATGTTTTATAATGTTGAAAATACATGAGAGCATATAAAACACATGCTTTATATTACTGAGATAATTAACTAGTTCCTTCGTTAACAAGAATTAATGTCAACGAAACTATTATTATTATTTACTAATTATCCTAATTAATCAATTTATGTCCTATAAATCTCCCCTCCCACGTGCCAAAAGCTTGATGGTCGAAATCCGTAGACATTAACTAATCCCTTTGTGTACTATCTTAACCAAATCATTAATTAATTCCATATCTACAAGCTATAATGGATAAGGATCATTAATTAGAGAGAGAAAATCAAGAGTTACGTACTAATCAACACTATTACTTATAATAATTCTCTTTTAGAGAGAGAGATAGGGGGGCTAGAGAGAGAATATATATAATAAAAAGAGGATGCGCATGGCTTGCGAAGGATTCCCCCTCACATGCCAAAGTCATTATTTTGCACTAAACTTTGACTAATCCCCATAAAAACCTGATTAATTAAAGTAATTAAGGAAGCAGCAAAGGATATGTAGCATCCTTATCCGGGACACCCGTTTCTCCTGTTTCCCAACCTCCAACCCTCACGGAGATTAAATTAGGGCTTAATTACGAAATCAAACAGGGTTTATTACTAATTAATTATGATTATGTTGGAAATGCAAACCTCTAATCACCTGCTTAATTAGGCTTTATTAGCTGGCCATATGATTTGACAAGTTGGCCACTTGCATGAAAGTGTGGGCTTGCACGCTCATCGATGCGCCCACGCGTGCGCCAAGGAATCTAAATTTTTAGGACTAATTTCAAAAAAAATTTTACCATGTAATTACTAAAATTTATATTATTCACCTTCGGAATTATATATATATATATATATATATATATNGTGTTCGTCTCATTTGCTTAGCGAGCCGAACACGAGCCGTTCACGAACAAAGAGTTATTTTGACAAACCTAATCACGTAGTCATAAGATGTTAAGAGGATTGGGGCAAGATTTAAAACATCATTTGAATCTATTTTAATAATTTTTATCTATTTTCTTCATTAATGCTTTTAATTGATTATAAATCTTTGTAGCCTTGTAGTCAATTAAAATTTTAAAACATACTGCTCATCAAAGATGTATATATATAAAATTGATTAGCAGTATTTCGAGCCAAAAACGAGCCGAACATGAAAGAACAAATATTTGTTCGTGTTCGGCTCGTTAACTTAACACGAACCAATTTTAGGTGTATTTACATACATATCACTCAATTCCTATATATTTACAGATCTAACACCTATACATTACTTTTTGCATTTATACCTCCCAAATTTTATTATATCACACATAAAAAATATCACTATTTTGAATTTTAAACTTCATGCATAGATAAAATGTCATAAATGTAAAAAAAAAAATTGAAGTTTAGGTGCTGATATATAAATACATAGAAATTGAATGGTATGCATGTAAATATTCCTTAATTTTTAATAATCCCTTAAATATTGCCAGAATTTATGCCTTGTTTCAAGCAAAAAAGGTACACAAGTGTCATCCAAAAAATAATTATAAAATATTATTTATAATTATCTTTTAAGCATAAAGAGTAGCCCCCTTACATCTAGCTTTAGGCCACTATTTTATCTAAATAAATAAATAAATAAATAATTTTTGGGGGCCCTAAAGGTAAAAAGCTATGTCACCCCACATATCAACTNTCTCCCAAAGGGGTGAAAACCCTGGTGTGCTTGCTACTGATTCGAAGAGCCTGCACCACGGGGTTCAAACCCCCGACCCGAGGGACTTACGCCAGAGGCCGCACCAATGAGTCAGGTATTTCCTACACACACACACACACACGTAGTAGAAATTGGAAAATTTGCATCCATGTCATTCAATTCATATGTATTTAGATATCATAATTATTTACCTTAGCATGTTAATTTATGTATATTTTAATATATGATATACAATTTCTTTAATTAAACTAACTATTTATTCATAAAAAAATTATTTTCTTACCTTATTCTGAGTAAATATTCTTTATTTTTGCACATTTTTTAATCATCTATATAAAAAAAAGGAAAATTTACATGCATGCCGCACAATTCCTATGTATTAACATACCCACTGCCTAAAATTTAATATTTACATTTATAACACTTTGTATATTCAACCTTTTAAAGGTTAAGAATGCTATGTTTAATGTAAGATTATAAATGTGAGTGTTTGGTCTGTAAATATGTAAGCTTAGTTGTTAGATATGTAAATAGATAAAAATTGGGTGGTATGGATGTAAATATTCCTTAAATATCATAATATAGTACACCATTTTATTTTTTTTCTTTTCCTATGGGACTGTACCCAATGTTACTAATAGGGGTGTAAACGAGCCGAACACGAGCGAGCCCGGCTCGTTTATATTTCGAGCTCAAAAAGTGTGTTTGTGTTCGTCTTGTTTGCTTAGCGAGCCGAACACGAGCCGTTCACGAACAAAGAGTTATTTTGACAACCCTAATTACGTAGTCATAAGATGTTAAGATGATCGGGGCAAGATTTAAAACATCATTTGAATCTATTTTAATAATTTTTAACTATTTGCTTCATTAATATTTTTAATTGATTATAAATCTTTGTAGCCTTACTACTCATCAAAGATATAGATATAATTGATTAGCAGTATTTCGAGCCAAAAATGAGCCGAACATGAACGAACAAATATTTTTTCGTGTTCGGCTCATTAACTTAGCGAACGAGCCGAACACAAACAAATTTTAGGTGTATTTACATACATACCCTCAATTCCTATATATTTACAGATCTAACACCTATACATTACTTTTTTGCATTTATACCTCCCAAATTTTATTATATCACACATAAAAAATATCACTATTTTGAATTTTAAACTTCATGCATAGATATAATGTCATAAATGTAAAAAAAATTGAAGTTTAGGTGCTGATATATAAATACATAGAAATTGAATGGCATGCATGTAAATATTCCTTAATTTTTAATAACCCCTTAAATATTGCCAGAATTTATGCCTTGTTTCAAGCAAAAAAGCTACCCAAGTGTCATCCAAAAAATAATTATAAAATATTATTTATAATTATCTTTTAAGCATAAAGAGAAGCCCCCTTACATCTAGATTTAGGCCACTATTTTATCTATATAAATAAATAAATAAATAAATAAATAAATAAATAATTTTTGGGGGCCCTAAAGGTAAAAAGCTATGTCACCCCACATATCAACTACTACTTAGAAGTAGAGTGTTCTGTTGATGCTTAAGGCCTAAGTAGCCAAAGCCAGCATTGGGATGATTAACAAATCATGATTTGATTCTTAATCATGATTAAGTTTACATTAAACGAATGGTTATTAATGTAATCACTTGGCCAAATGTGACCTATAGACTATAATCTCTTTTATATTGATCTCTATGCTTTGCTCTGATTCCTAGATTGTCTTTTTTGAGTTAATTTATGGTATCCTGGTCCCTAATAGGCTTTTAGGGTTTTTTTTATAATTCTTTATTTGTTATGGGGCTTTAGGAAGACGTGGCCAAATCAAGTTTAGTGGCTTCTTATCACTTTTATCATATTTGTATAAATCATGGCGTAGTCAGTGATGTAATCTATTTATATATATATCAAAAGGCATGACCAAAGGCTATTATACGAGTCTCTAGTCACCCCTAATATGTTTAATAATTCGCGTACCACCTTCTTAAGAACATCTGTGTCAGAGGGGATTTGAACCGCTGACCCGAGGGGTCATATACCATTGATGTCAACCAACAGACTGGAGTATGTGACAGTGATGTTATAAATATAAATATATATTTGTAGAGAATATAATGAGGAGAATGACTTGAAAAGATTATGATGATATTATGGTGATAGTGGTTGAGTTACAACGATTAGATAACGACAGATGCTTTGGATATTTAAGGGACAACGAATGAGTTGTAAGTGTCGAAAAATGGTAGATGAGTTATAATGGTGGAGCGATGGTTGACCAATGATGGTCGAGCGATAATGTTTTATTATAATTTTTGTCGATATAGAGTGTTAGAGTGGGACCTGAAGTTCTATAGATCTCTATACTCTTATCAAATTTAGTTCTCTTTCATATTCTCTATGTTACTTAGAGTTAAATTTTATTAATTTTAGTCAAAATCTAAAATATGTTATTATTTGATTTAAGGGACATTTACAAACATAGCACACAATTGATATGTATTTACATATCTCATACCTAAGGTTTCATATTTATGCACACATTACTCAAATACTTAATATCACATTAAAAATAGCACTATTCCGGCTTTTAAAAGTGAAATACACATTTTCATGCATATGTTCAATATAACAATATATTGTTTATATAAATATAAAAGTTTAGGTGTGAGATATGTACGTACTTAAGACTTGTGTCTACGCAAATTTCTCTTTAGTTAGCACGTAAATGCTTTAATGACATCAACATTAAGTGAGGTCAGCTCTTAAGCTGGATTCCTCTTATCAACACACTCATTTTGATTGTAGACAACTTCTTCGGAATTAATTTAGTCGATCATGTCATAAAAATACTCAAGCATGCATCATGTGCTTAGTTTGAGCTAGTTTACACTCGAATTAAAAATTTGTTGCAATTGAAAATTTCTCCCATCAAAATGTTCAATTTCATTATAAGTACGTTTAAATCAAAGTATTCCATAACTTTTAGAAATCCGAGTTTGTCCAAGTAGATCATTTGATGATATATCAAAAATAAGTATAATATATAATGAATCAATTAATTTTCTTTTATATTTATCTAAAACAAATCTAAAAGTTTCAAAATCTAATATAATTACATTTTAATTAGAATTGATGTGTGTCGAAAGATTTGCGGCGGTGGAGTAATAAATTATACTTAACTTTGAATGAAAATTAAACACACACTCAAATAATACAAAATTAATCATTGTGAATGCACAACAATATTTCATTGATAATAACAATAGGCTCGTTGTAATGAATGTAGTTCTCAATCATAGAAGACGTCAAAGGTCGTAGTCAATTGCTATGGAGGTAGTAGTTCGACATGAATATTATAAATGGTGGTTGCAGTGCTAGCTGTGATATTGGTCGTAGTTGATAACTAGGATAGTAATTGACCGTTTGGGCCGCATATGATTGTTTCAGGACCGTCAGTTGACTACAAGGTCATATAGGAAGTTGCAAGAGCTGTGAGCTACAAAAGTCATAGTTGGTCACATATGTCGTAGTGGTGAGTTATGATGACATCTGTTGCACGCAGATTCCAAACTGGGGAGTTGCACGAGTTGTTTATCATGCAAGTTGTAGTTTGTCACGTAAGTCATAGTTATGAGCTATGATAATGTTCGTAGACTGTAAGGGCTGGATTCGGAAGTTGTATGAGTTATGGACCACGTAAATCGTAGTTGATCACCTAGGTTGTAGCGGTGGATTATGATAACGTCCGTAGACCGTAAAGACCGAACTCGGGAGTTGCATGATCTATGAACCATGTAGGTTATAGTTAGTCATGTAGGACGTAGTGGTTAACCGAGATTATCTCTGTAAGCTATAGAGATTAGGGCAGAAAGCTGAACGAGTAGTGGACCACATAGGTTGTAATGATGAGTTGTGATGACGTCATAGGCCACAGAGATCGCAGTCGAAAGCATCATAAGTTCTGAACTACGTATGCCATAACGGGTCACATATGCCATAATTATGAGCTGTGATGACATCTATAGACCATGGGACAATAGTTGAGAGATGCATGGGCTTTCTTAATACAACTCAAAAACATATATAGACAAAAAAATATGCATATAAGATAAAATCCCAAGATGCTCTCCCAACTATTCATGTGCAGCAAATTTAGCATCAGAGAATCACAATGCTCCAATTTAGTCTATTAATTATATAAAATTGCTGTGTCACCTTACGTAGAAATTGTGATGCAATTTTGATCTTCATCTAGCAAAATTAATCTCAATTTAATCTCAATGTGACCATTATGGATCGATTTTATATAGTTAAAATGACAATATACAAACCAGCCTGACATACTCTAGGATTGATCACTGCTGACATTGAGTTAGCAAGCTTTTACATAAGTTTAGAAACCGATTATTAACTCTTCTCTGGGCTGAAATAAACATATTTTATATCATTTATTTATTTATTTATTTTCGTTCAACAGCTGTAGCAATATTATTATCCTAATTTTCGCCTATTAAGAATCGTTTACTACAATCCTGGAGTCAGGAGCCGCATGAGCTATAGATCATGTTTCTCCTCTTTTCTGTTATCATCTCTAAATGTGCGGACACACGTGCGCAACACGTGGGCACTCTAAAAATAAAAAAATCGAGCGCACAACAGTGGCACATCAAAACAAGATCAACATATAAGGACAAATAATAATAATAATAATAATAATTGAAAAAAAAAAGCCAAAACAAACGAAGAACAAAGAGTGGGTCATCAAAACCTGTTAAATCTCAAGAACAAAATTTCACAAAACTATTAATAGAGCAGGTAAAACAAGAATGGTAAGTAAAGAATTGCCTGTGTAAAGTGTCCAAACTGTAGGATATAGAGTATAGATAAACATACTTACAGTTAACCGCCTCAGACACTGCCGAGCCAAAACAGTAGCGGAAACTGTGACACAACCATTAAAAGAAGAAGATAATGTTGTCGGCTCGAATGTTTTTCATAACCCCTCGTACCGCCCAGCAGAACCCTCTTCATCGTTTTCAAAAGAAACACACCTGTGCAAATACAAATCCAAGGCAGCATGAAGTAGTAAGAGAAGCTCCAGAACATCCTTGTCATAATGGCCAGCGATAATGCTGCAAACGCATAGCCGCCGTATGCGACGATGTCAAACAAAGGAGCCTCTCCGCTGCCCATCGAATACAGAATCCCTTTCAGGATGAGCACCTCCAAAAGCCAACCGAATAATCCCTTCGTAAACTGCAAACTCAGGGCTTCTGGACTGAATCTGCATGATAAAAGAGGACCTCAAAAGAAGATTAAAAACATGCAGTGGGAATAGAAGATGCATGGGCTCCCTCCAAAATACCACAGAATTCATATATATCTACATATCTAAAACCTATACTTCAATTCTTACATAGATGCCTCATTACCTATGCACGAAAAGGTGCACTTCACTTTTTAAAACTTAAAATGGTGGTATGTTTTAAGTGATATGAAAGATTTGGGGGGTATAAATCTAAAAATTAAAGTTTAGGTGGCAGATAGGTAAATACATAGGAATTGGGTGGTGTGTTTGTAAATGACCTAAGAAGATGTCCAAAGCATTACCCCTATATTATAGACATGTTGCTTTTGTGATTCAAACAGGCGACCTCCCTTTAAAGCCACCTAAATATTTCCCAGGAGAGCTCTAAAGTGAAAAATGAAATAATTTATACGTTTGAAATTGACTGATGTGATGGCTACCTTCCGAAAACGCCGGAGTAGAAACCAGTAAGAACAATATAGGTACCAAAAGCCATGAAAGGAATATAAAGGTCCGGAGCATTTATGTCCTGGATTGGAGGTTTGTAAGAAAGCCTTCCTGCGACTGGCTCAGTTATCCTTGTCCAGTGTCCCTGGAAGAGATAATAGCAACATAAACATTCTTGGCCTGTTCAGCATTGAGCAAAGAGCAGAAAAACTAGCCATTAATCATGAGTTGGTGCTTACTCTGTGTAAGAATGGAAATAGGATCACCTTCAATTTATTCCATACGTACAGGCCATTCACCTGGAAATAGTACTGTGGATCAGAGAGATGCTGAGCAATCTGTTTACAGAAACCCAAGAATGTTCATGATTTCAGATGATTATGGTTTTGGTTGAGCATTTATATTGTGGATGAAGTCGTATAAATGCCTTTGATTTTATGTGATAAGATATCATACATTGCTTTGCATAAATTCAGAGCTTGAGCCGAAGAACTTTTCACCATATGCACCCAAACTGCCACGAATGATTCCGCTTCCAGCTCCATGTAAGACGTTTCCGAAAGGATTAGATTGAGGGTCTGAAGGAGGTCTCTGCATTCCAGGCCAGTTTGCAAGATTATGTTCCATGGCTTCTAAATGCCAAAATAAGGAGAAAAAAATTATCAGAAAAAAGTATATTCGAAAGTAAAAAGATAATGCAACTCACTGATTTTTACTAACAGCAGTAATTTAGTATAGAAACTTCAAATAATCTATAACAAGGCAGCAAGAAAATTTTAAATAATGCATTTCAATAAGTTTTGCCATTTCCCACTCTATACTTCATGAGGAGTTCCATTCAAGCATGCTTTAAGGTGAAAACTTGTCTTCTTGTTTACCTACGCATATGCATCATCATCTAATAGAAGCTGAGTTTGATAAAGGTCAAAGTCTATAACAATTGCCGAACACAACATTGCTAGAATCAAGTTTGAATTGACTTAACTGCCAAAGAAGTTGCTCAAATGTCTTTCATTAACAGAATAGGTTGCCTTGATGCAACTAGAGAAGCAAAAATGCCCAAGGCAGACTATCGGATGGATCTGAAGGCCATTGAATGCGACAATAAGAATTGGACCCGATTAGATTCAATCAGTATTGACATTGCCAGAATATCCTTCCTTTGTAAAGTGCATCAACGCATTTGATGCATCAAAATTATTCAAAATTGACACCCATTATATTTGTGATGTGGAAGCGGGATCCCGCGATCTCCCGCACACGCAAGATCAAATGCAGAATGAATTTCCCCTCCCATGACAAGTTTAGTTAGCCGATGGGCTTTGTTGGTCCTATTTTTTCTTTTAGTTTTGAATTAGAATTAGGGTTTAATTGATGTCTTAGTATAAGTACGTTATTTAGAATCAAGTTTGAGGACTTCTGCTCTGGTTTATGTATTTGGAGATTGAAGCCTTTAATTATTATGCCTTAAAGGAGTATTGTATCATCTTTCCTTTTCCAAGGGCTGTGTCTATAGCTTGTTTAGGAAAATTGGTGGATCTTCCTCGGTAGTCATGCCTTGCCGAAAATGTTGTTTCTTTGTTCTTCCAACTATTATTTGCCAGGACAGCCGCCAAACTTCTTAAAGCCCCTTCCAAAGCCCGTTGACCTCACAATATTATTTCCCCCTTGCTATACTACAATCATCTTCCCACTAAATCCGATCATTGAACACCGTCTAAAGTATCAGAGCCCGACAAACACTAGTACTCTAGAGAATTGTTTTCGCTTTTCCCTCCCACTTCTTTAGCCCCTTCCAAAGCCCATCGAACTCACATATTCTTTCTCCCTTACTATTCCATAATTATCTTCCCGCTAAATATGATCCTTAAACACCGTCCAACGTATCAGAGCCCAACAAACCTTAGATCTCAAAAGATTTGTCTTCTCTTTTCCTTTCAAATTCTAAACTTAAAAATCCACATATTCTAACTTAATACCTCCACCAAAAATCATTCCTACATCCTCTAGCCCCAACCTTAAATCACAAACTTAAAACACCCCCTCTTTGTCAGCTGAATCATAATTGGGAGAAGAGAGACACTATGCCACAGATGAGAAACATGCAAATATATGTCTAGGAACTCACAGAGGAAAACACGCAAAATGGAGATCCTCCAACTGCAACAAAATTTTGTTGCTTGAGAGGAGACCGTCCGGAGCGGTCATCTATAGTTATAATGGTAACTAGCACGATCAAGGGGAGAAAGTTAACCCTTTCCACTAGGAAGTTTATAAGGAGGAACTAAAATTGTTCTTACGAAATGAGTTGGGGCTCTAGTTCTCTAGAGATTTGTTTTCACTTTTCCCTCCCACTTCTTCAAGCCCCTTCCAAAGCGCATCAAACTCACATATTCTTTCTCCCTTGCTACTCCATAATCATCTTCCCGCTAAATATGATCCTTAAACACCGTCCAACGTATCAGAGCCCGACAAACCTTAGATCTCAAAAGATTTGTCTTCGCTTTTCCTTTCCAATTCTAAACTTAAAAATCCACATAACCTAACTTAATACCTCCACCAAAAATCATTCCTACATCCTCTAGCCCCAACCCTAAATCACAAACCTAAAACACCCCCTCTTTGTCAGCTGAAATCCTAATTGGGAGAAAAGAGACACTATGCCACAGATGAGAAACATGCAAATATATGTCTAGGAACTCACGGAGGAAAACATGAAAAATAGAGATCCTCCAACTGCAGCAAAATCTTGTTGCTTGAGAGGAGACAGTCCGGAGCGGTCATCTATAGTTATAATGGTAACTAGCAAGATCAAGGGGAGAAAGTTAACCCTTTCCACTAGGAAATTTATAAGGAGGAACTAAAACTTTTCTTTACGAAATGAGTTGGGGCTCTAGTTCTCTAGAGATTTTTAAGTTCTCTAAACTTAAAAATCCACATAACCTAACATATTACCTCCACCAAAAATCATTCCTACATCGTCTAGCCCCAACCCTAAATCAAAAACCTAAAACACCCCCTCTTTTTCAGCTGAAATCCTAATTGGGAGAAAAGAGACTATGCCACAGATGAGAAACATGCAAATATATGTCTAGGAACTCACAGAGGAAAACATGCAAAATGGAGATCTTCCAACTGCAGCAAAATCTTCTTGCTTGAGAGGAGACCGTCTGGAGCGGTCATCTATAGTTATAATGGTAACTAGCAAGATCAAGGGGAGAAAGTTAACCCTTTTCACTAGGAAGTTTATAAGGAGGAACTAAAACTTTTTTTTTACGAAAAGAGTTGGGGCTCTAGTTCTCTAGAGATTTGTTTTCACTTTTCCCTCCCACTTCTTCAAGCCCCTTCCAAAGCCCATTGAACTCACATATTCTCCCTTGCTATTCTACAACCATCGTCCCGCTAAATATAACCCTTAAACGCCGTCTAGAGTATCAGAGCCTGACAAATCTTAAATCTCTAAAGATTTGTCTTCACTATTCCCTCGCAATTCTAAACTTAAAAATCCACATAAACTAACCTAATAACTCTAACAAAAATCATTCCTAACCCTAAATCCCAAACCTAAAACACCCCTTCTTTATTAGTTGAAACCTTAACTGTGAAAAAGAGATACTTTGCCACAGATGAGAAACATGCAAAGAGATGTCTAGGAACTAACAGTGGAAAACATGTAAAATAGAGATCCTCCAACTGCAACAAAATCTTGTCGCCTAAGAGGAGACTGTCTGGAGAGGTCACCTATGGTTATAATGGTAACTCGCAAGATCAAGAGGAGAAAGTTAACCCTTTCCACCTGAAAGTTTCTAAGGAAGAACAAAAACTTGTCTTTAAGAAATGAGTTGGGGCTCAAAGCGGAAGTCAAACCTTGAAAAATGAATTCATCAATGACCCGAAACAATTTCATAATTGCATGAAGTTCTTTTAGTGGCAAAGACATTGAGCTCCATATTATCTGACATGAAGTGAGGAGATTAAGTGTGCAATGTATATTATTCCTCCATGTGTTCAAAATTAAAAACAATTTAACCAAAGCATATGAGAAAACAACAGAACTAAGGGAAGAAGGTAATAACCTACTCACAATCCACTAACACACTAATAGATTGTGAAAATCAGTAAATTAATGAGCCCATGTAGACGTCCCAAACAAAAATCAACTTTTTGATTTTTCTACAAAATCAGGAAGGCACCAAATATATGCACTATCAAGTTTTAGATTACATCAAATAAAAAATGTGAAAACTTAACAAGGCAAAATGAAATGAAAGAAGGATGATCACCACCTGGGCGATGTTCCAGAATAATGAATACACTTTTTAACCAGAAACAATACTGAAAAGTTTATTACAACCAATCAAAACTCTTCCCCCTTCTAACATACAAGGCAGCCTTATAAATTCAAGCCGTTAACAAAAACAAAAAAAATAAGAAAAAAGACTTAAACAAATATGACACCATACTAAAAATATAACAATTTCAGCTCATGTCATTCTTCTAGAGTTGGCGGGGATTCTTAATGAGAAGTTGTTCCAAAATCAGTTTCGTAATGTGGATTTAAGTTAGCGACGTTGAACAAAGTATAAATATTGTAGTCTACAAGAAGAACAATTTGATAAACATTGTCCTTAGTACGATTCACAATCCGAAAAGGACAAAAGGCTTTGGCCTTGAGCTTCCCATGTCTTCCCGTGGGAAAACGATCTTTCTTAGGTCAATACGTACTTCTATATCCTTCTATGAAAGTGACCATCCTTCTATTCTTGTTTGTCAATTGCCAATATATTTCATTTTATCTAATGATATTCTCGTGAACTAACATCTGTAGCTTTTGGATTTCTTGTAGTAGAACCTCAATGTCCGGTGTCACCTCCTTAATAGGAAAATTCAATATAAGATCAAGTGGAGAAATATGATTTCTCTAATAAACTACCTCAAAAGGGTTTGTATTTGGAAGTTTGATTGTGGGACCGATTATAGGCAAACTCCACTTGTGATAGAAGAAGATCCCATTGTGCAAGATCTGTTCCCGCATAGCAAAGAAGTAGATTTTCAAGACTATATTGAAGTTTGGTTCCCAATTTGTCCCATAATGTCTTCCAAAAGTGGCTTACAAACTTAGGGTATGTTTGGGAACACTTTTTGTTTCCTGCTTTTTTTCCAAAAACAAAAAATGGAAAACAAAACCAAAAATAGTATTTGTTTATTCATTTTTCTTTTAATTTTATTTTTAAAACACATAAGGCTAGCTTTCAAAACATCAAAAACACAAATTGTGTTTTCCTTCTTTTAAAAATATATTTTTTGGAGCATTACCTATGCAATGCTTTGCCAACCGCCAGTTGTTGCCTGCCGTCGCATCAGCCCGCCTTCTACCGCCGTCGCCGCCGAACGCTGCTTGTCCGATGCCTCCCTCCTCCTGTCGCCCGTCGCCCTCAGCCTCCCGCCA
>JXCR01147583.1:130853-168268 GCA_002079205.1 Phalaenopsis hybrid cultivar
AGGCTCGGAAAGGTCCTATAGGAATCCATTTTGGGTTTCCTCATGTCGGTTTCATCCTTCTAAGTGTTAGAAGTCGATACCGCACACGCGAAACTCCAAAAGAGGACGGAAATAGGTCGAACTAAAACGAGGCGGGCACCACTTCTAAGGTTCTAAGATAGTCGCAGAAAGACCCCTAAGGCTAGATCCTAACTCCTACGAGAAATACTAGACCTCACGAAAATTGAGGTCAACAAGACGTGAAAGTTTTTATAATTTCCAATGAGACATTGTCGTCATGCCACCAGGAAATCAGGATCCTCGACTTACATTCCCTGTATTATTTTGAAACCCACAACTCTAGCTTGCAAAACTAATAGAATTGCTCATCGGCAACTTAGAGCATTGAATACTTTATTAGAGAGCCTGATTTGTGTTTTAGAGTAAACTTAAAAGCTAAGATCTATTCACTCCATGTGGCATGTCTTCCTTTCAATTTATTTTGATTTTGAAGAAACTTAAGGGTTTCATGACCTGTAAAGAGAATAAATTCGTTAGCCAAAAGATAATAACCCCAATGTTGTAGGGCCCTTAAAATCGAATAGAATTTCTTATCATATGTTGAATATTTCCTTCTAGATTCATTGAGATTTTCGCTAAAATAAGCTACAGGATGTCCTTGTTGACTAAGAACAGTTCTAATACTGGTGTCAGATGCATCACATTCCACCTCAATCAAAATATCAAAATTTTAAAGCTTTAAAACTGGAGTGGTACACAGGGCATGTTTCAAACGATCAAAACTAAGTTGTGCTTGCTCGGTCTAACCAAAATGAACTGATTTGAGCAATTTCGTTAGTGGAGCAGCGAAGAAACTAAAGTTCTTGGCAAATCGGCGATAAAAAGAGGCCAACTGGAGGAATTGCAGAACTTCTGTTAAGGAGCTAGGTGTCTGTCATTCCCTTACAACCGCATCTTTGTTGGAATCCACCTCTATTCCTGCTATCGAGATCACAAATCCCATGAAAGCCAACCACGAATTCACACTTTTCCTTGTTGACAAAATAGTGTTGAGATCTTCAGGACCTCAAAAATACTTTGCAAATGTTTAGATTTGACAGAGCTATAAATCAAAACATCAATGAATTAAATCGACACAAACCTTCCCATAAAAAGTTGTAAAACTTGATTCATGAGGCGCATAAATGTGCTCGGAGCGTTAGGCATCACCGTCCACTCGTAAAGGCCATCTTTGTTTTGGGCGTTGTTTTCCACTCATCCTCATGTCACATACGTATTTGGTGATACCCTCCTCAAAGGTCTATTGAAGAAAAAAGTTGTCCTTTGTAATTGATCAAAAAGGTCGTCCAATTGAGGAATGAGAAATCTATATTTGATAGTAATTTTATTTACAGCCCGACTATCAATGCACATACGACATGTCTCATCCTTCTTTGAAACAAAAAAAGTCAGAACTGTGCACAGGCTAACACTACCCTACAGCTTTGAAGTTTTGTGACTCCTTTGGAGACATCCTATATGCAGGTTTGTTGGGGATCATCGAACCAGACACAGGGTCAATAGCATGTTGCGCCTCTCTCATAGAAGGCAATCTTGTAGAAATCTCTACCGGAAATATATCTTTGAAATATTGTATTAATCCCTACAGTTCGGAAGGAGTTGTAGGCAGATGTCTGAAACTCTCGGTTATGATCAAGCGATATCCTATAGTTGTCTCCTTAAAATATTTCAAAATTAATGAAAGAATGAAAGTGTTGATTTCAGTCAACTTTTAAATCTCCTCCTCTAAAGGCACCAAAATGATTTGAGTTCCCCCTTTGATAAAAGAAATAAGTGTTAACATACTCATCATGAATTTTGCGGCTATCATATTGCTAAGGCTGACTAAGTAATATGTGACAATCGTTCATAGAAATTACATCACATAAAACCCGCTCTTGATGTGTCTAATTGATCAAAAATGACAACATGCGTTGTCGATTGATTTTAATTTCAGCCGCCTTCTTGAGCCACGTGAGTTGGTAGAGGTGGGGATAATGTTGGTAGTTAGCCAAAGCTTCTCCACCATGATTGTTGCAACTAAGTTGTCAGCTTCCACCGACGATGATAAGGTTACAAACATTATCCCGAACTATGCACTGAATTCTAAAGATGTTATGTCATAACCAATATTTATTGGAAGATTGTTCAACACTTAAGAAATATCTTATCATAAGTAATTCCGCTTCACCAGCATGTGGAATTTGGTCCCTTGTTGGATCAGGATCTTCTTTTCTACCACATCATTTTCCTCTAAATCAACCTCCTCCACCAATGAAATAATGTGTCGATTAGAACAATTTGAGACTATGTGACGAAATCCACGATACTTGAAGCATCGTATTGATACGATCCAACGTGAAAATTGAAACATCTTTCCCCAAAAATTAAGGCACATACAAATTTTATTATAATAATTCAAACAACTCAACAAGAATACAAAGATAACACTTACAATTGAAGAGGTAGGCGGTCTCTCCCAATTCCTACAACTCAAGAGGTAAAAAATCTCTCTCAAACTCTAGACTTAAGACTCACAACTTAATCTCATGCATAACCTAACCCTAGACATAACAAACATATTTATACCCAATAATAATAATAATAATAAAAGACTAAATTGCCCTTAGGCGTACAAAAGACAAATTTATCCTTAGGCTAGGAGCCCTTATAACAATACTCCCCCCAAAAAACACATTGTCTTACAGGTGAGAAAAAATGAGTGTTCCTCCTACCCCACAGATATCTATTTCTTCATTATATGATTATGTCCTGCACTACGAGAAAGTGTAATCGTCAATCCTTACAACAGTGTCCTGAGATAAACTTCTCATTATACCGAAAACATAACCCCTTGACTCTCTTCTCCCAAATAACTATCTTTGTAAGGTGCTAGAGTGTTGCTCCCTATCGTGTCTAGTGCAGCCTCCTTTTGAGCTTCCATTGTTTGAACTTTTGAGATCTGTCGTGGTTGACGTAGTTTCACACAACGCTCCATCTGTGTACCGATGTTGGCTTTCTTCATCTGGTTCTTGTCTTCCATCATCTAGGCTAGTTTCATCATCTCACTCAATCCCCTGCAGTCATAGTAGTCGGAGTGCTGCCCGTATGTCGGGCTTTAAGCCCTTCATGAAATTCTCCTCCAGCCCTACTTCAAAAATACCCCAGTCATCTGAACATCCATTATTCATTAAATTTTGGCACTGTGGTCCATTATTCGTGTTTCGTGCAACCTCCTTCTGGACTTCCATTGTCTGAACTTTTGACATCATCGTGGTTGCAGCAGTTCAGTACAACGCTCCACCAACATTGCTCTTGTTGGCTTTCTTCATCTGGTCCTTGACTTCCATCATCTGAGCTAGCTATGTCATCTCCTTCAATCCCATCGGTCATAGTAGTTGGAGTGTTGCCCGTTTGTCAGGTTTTAAGCCCTTTATGAAATTATCCTCCATTCCTGTTTCAGAAATCCCTCACAGTAGCACCCGATAATAGTTAAAATCTCTCCCAATATTCCATGATCGTCCCCTCCTGAGACAAAGCATAGAATTGCTCATGTAGATTTCTTTCCCGAATGACTAAAAAATGTTCCAACAAACAATCATTAAATTCATCCCACAAACGAATCAAGTATCTAGCCTCTCCCTTTATTGAAACCAGGCTAAGGCTTTCCCCTCCAAACACAATACTATTGCTATGGGTTTCTCCTCCCCATCTAACCCATTCATAGTGAAGTATCACCCCGTCGGATACAACCACCCATGTGCGACCACCCTTTCGAAGATCGGCGTCTTCAACTTCCTAACTCTAACATCTCCACCCCAGCTTCCTCTTCCTCCTATGCTTACCCCCATGTATTGAGGGTAAAACTCATTCCTTTGACCATAGTCATATCCTCTACCTACTTCTATCCCTTCTTCGTGCTCCTTTAGACCTTTGACATAATCCCTTCTCCATGTTTTGGTCCAAGCGCCTCCATCAGAAATCTCTAATTCACCCCTAATCGAAGACCTAATAAGAGGTTCGTGATGGTAGATGTTTTCCTCCTCATATTTTTCACCTTCGATCTCTTTTCCTTTTAATCTTGTTAAGGATTCTTCAATCAACATTTGGTTAGGGTTTGTAAATTAAATTTTCGGTAGGTTCTTAGATTGCATCTCAATGAACCTCTTTAACATTTGTCGAATTTTCCCCATGCTCCTGAATCGATCCTCCAATCGATTCTCCATAGAACGGAACCTCTCATCTATGGTGACGAACATTTCTTCATCCCAAATTTTATTTGACTCATCTCTTCCTCCAATTTCTTCTCCAAATTATCTACTTTCTTTGATGTCATCTATTTTAGAAAAATTGTCAGTCTCAAAGAAAAAAATTCTATATCCTGAAAACTATGAGACGTTGTTCTCCCGTAGTCGCACTCACTGTTAGTCATGATCACTTTGCAGGCCAAGGATACGTTGCAGGCGATCCCGTCTATGCAAGGAGATTCGAGTCTCGATAAGTAGCAATCATGTCGTTGCCTCCGAGTTACATGGTGTGATCCAAATCACGACTGTGTCGCGCGTGAGAAGAAGAAAATCCCAAGTTTCGGGTCTCGAGAAGCCACCTACCCGTTTCTACCTTCCCGGATAGCTCTGATCGCAGCTATATCGTGTAGACGACACATAAAGAAGAGAAAAAAATGGGAGTTTCAGGTCTCTGTAAGACGTTTCGCAACCCCTACACGTTAGTTCACGCCAAATTCGCTTCACCTTTGCGAGTACATCAATCTTCTACTATGCTAATCTGATCCTCATAATATTGAGCTCTGATACCAATTTGATACAATCTAACATCAAAATTGAAACGCCATTCCCCAGAAATTAAGGCACACACAAATTTTATTGTAATAATTCAAACTTAACAAAAACACAAAGATAAACACCTACAATTTGAGAGGGAGGCAGTCTCTCACAATTCCTACAATTCGAGAGGTAGTAAATTTCTCTCAAACCCAAGACATAAGACTCACAACTCAATCTCATGCATAAACATTACCCTAGACATAACAAACATATTTATCCCCAATAATAAATGTAGTTCCTTCCCTTGTTGTGGTAATAGTCCCTCAGAGCTAGAAAGCAATTTAGCTTTTGTTTTCAACTTTTCGACCACTGGCATGTGCCCGAAAGTGGACTGATTTGATGGAACCACCCAAATCATTGGTAGTGATGTGTATTGGGGTCCTCCTACCCAATTTATGCTACTTTTCAACCTTCACAGCTAAGTTAATCACGTCTAGTAATGTTCAGAATGGTTGGCGTTATACCACATTAGCAATAAATGGTCATAAATCACCCAAAAAAAATGCAATAGTGTGCTCTTCGGTAGGAAAAGATTGCACTTTAGCGCCACTATTTGAATTTAGAGATAGATTCCTCCACGGAAATTTCTTGTCGCTAAAGTTTGTAAAGTCAAATGAAAACTTCTTGCCAGTAATGCTTGGACAAGAATTTCCGTTGCATTTTTTTCTTCATTTTGGTCCAAGACGTGAACTTGGATCTTCCCTCTCTTTGTTGAACCCTCTTCAAGTTTTCCCACCATCTACAATTTACAATTTGATCACCGCTAGTTTGATGATATGTTCTTGTGACATTTCCTTGAATTCCAAAGTTCATTCAACTATATGTAGCCAATAGAAAAATTAATCGGGATCCAATCCTCCATTAAAATTAGGAGGGTTACCATCGATTTTCACGTCTCAGCGTATATAAGGTTGTTCATCACTACAAAATGTCCCTTGATGGAATGGATTATCTTTTTCCCCGCCGGTCACCTCATTTTAAAATTCAATTTGACATTCTTCCTGGTCTTGTTGTTCAAAAAGCACCTATCTTGTTTGTAGATGATAAATTTATTGTTGCAATTCTTTCCCGACCAAATCGCCAGTTAGACGGACATTGTTCCCCCTTGGTGACATCTTCAATTGCTTTTAGTCACTGGAAAAGGGAAAAACAACGACTAAACCTGGAGGAGAGAGGAAGACAATGACAACTACAAGCCTCTCAAAGATCTGCACGATTCTTACATAGCAATCTGCTGCAAAATCTGACCGCAAGCCTCCCCAAGATTCTAGGACAGAAATTCAAATAGCAGAGAAACCAACAGCAAGGACAGACGAAACCCGTGACAGGGACAGATGAAACTCAGGTGAAAATGGAAACGGGGTGTAAGGGCAGAACAAGCTTGATTATGTCTTAGCTCTCACTGTGGAGAACTTCCTGGAGCGTAGACTGCAAACTTCGGTCTTCCAGTCTAGAGTGGCCAAGACAAGAAGAAAGGAAAACAGTGGGGCATGTACAAACTAAAAGAATGAAGAGAAGAAATGTGCAAGAACTGTGCTTTGATACCGTGATGATACTGTAACAAGGCAAAATTAAATGGAAGATAATTGATCACCAGCTAAGTGTCACTCTAGGATACTGAATACACTGCTTAAGCAGGAAGGATGCCGGAAAAGTTATTGCAATCAATCAAAACTCTCCCCCCTTGTAACATACAAGGCAAGCTTATATGGACAAGCCCTCAATAAAATAGACAACTAACAAAAAAGGACAAAATTAAAAGTATGAAACCCTACTCAAAACACAGCAATTTCAGCTCTTGCGTCAAACACAGGGTAACATGACATCACCAAACTAAATTCAAATTAATGATTATCTGGTATAATCATTAGCTCAACTCAGTTTAAGTTGGACAAAAAAAAAGATCCATCATTCAACCGAAAAATTAAAACAACTCAAAATGCCATCAAATGTGCAACAACAGTTCACAAAAAATCACATAAAGCTCCCATTGTGAATTCTAAACTCGTTATAACTGTCGCTAGTTCCGGCTTAGTATCAGTGATCCCTCGGCACCTGGCATTAAAAAACTTAGTGCAATGTAGTATGTCACAAGAATAGGTTGGGCAAACTAGCCCATCACTCTGACTTCTCCAAGAAGAATAGTAAGTCATGGAATATGAGCCCTCCTCAATCATGAAAACAAATGCCTTGCTTCAAGGATAGAGTTGATCTCAAGTCCAGCTACAATGGCAAGACCCTATAATGTTCAGCTGTGAATGTTCATGATTACTTGACTTGGAGGCTTTAAAATAATTGACTAATTCAAATCACCCCTTCAACATGTTTAAATTTTCCAAAGAAAGCCCTTGTAGGAGAATGTCTCCTCCTTTCATCACCAAGTTCAAATAAACTCGAGAAAGAAGTTTTGAGTTCAAGAATTCTTTTCATAGAGAGAGAGAGCAATCTCTAAGGAATATTTGACGAGAGAGAGAAATCAAGCAACAAAAAAGACTGAGAAAGAGAGAGCACCAAGAATTGTTAGTGTTTAGGACATCATGCAATAGGATGATTTATTAAACCGCAAAGCAGATTACGGTGATGGGATTTCACAAAGCAAGTCATAACACAAGAGGAACTAGAGGAAGAATTTATAATCAATCGACCAATAAGAAGGAAGATGAATGCTCTAATATACAAGCTCCAAAAGAAATTTGTATAAGATGAGTGAGAAGGGAAGGAGTGACCAACCTGTCCTCCAATCGAGATGAATGCTGCCCAATCTTGCCAAGGAATTATGCAATCGATCTTCTAGCTTGCCAGTCAATTTCATAACCCACTACCACTTCAAATCTTTTCCTTTTTTACAGAACTATGAAGTTTATTCATTATTCCTTGAGGTGTACCCACTAAGTGGCATTGTTAGTGGAGCATGAAATGATTATAGAATCTGCTATTAAAAGGGGGGAATCATCGGATGCATGTCTTTGTGCCTGACAGAATGTCATAAATGCTGAAGGAAAGATTGTAGGGGATAAGAACTGACAGGGAAATGTTAGCAGAGAGAATCACAACGATACATAAAAATGTGATAGCACAATGAATATTCATCAATTGAGTGACCGCTTTAATTTTAATCATCTCAGTTGAAATTGTTTGCTTCAACTCAAGGTGGCTTACTCAAAATAGTTATTGCTCGTGACAATCAAAGCGGCTTAATTACAGCGTGTTTGATACTTGACAAATTCAAACAAATTTGAAATATACCACAAATAAAATATATCATGAGTTTGGTATTCTTTGAAACTAAACCGCTACAGAAAATGCATCAAAAAGTGGTGGCAAAATGGACGACCAATTGTGTATGGTGTTTTTTTTTGTCTTTATAAGCGACGGCTTTCCAAAAGTCAAGATAACTGACGGCTTTCCTTCAGAGATAACCGTCAGTTTTTAGCAAATTAATAGCTAATGGTCCTTAACTATTAATTGACAGTCAAACTCGTAGGTTATTAGAAAACTATAAATCTACGGTCATTGATAGTTAGATATCTTGATCATGGGTTTTTATCCAATTAATAACCAGCGGTCAAAACTGTCGGCGATTAAGAAGTTAAAAATTGACAGTCAATGATTGTTGGCAATCCATTGAAAAGAATGAATATCGAACTGATGAATTGAATTTCTCATTCTCTCCCCTGTGCTCCTTTGCTTTGAAGCTGATCGATGCCTCTTCGATTCCCAATTTTGCCAAAATTCACAATTTCTCGAGTTCATACACTCAAATTGAGTCCCCGGACGACAAAAATCCATGGGTTAACAATAAGTTGCAGTTTGTGAGACGGTTGATATTGTAGTGGTGTGCACTTTTGACATTGTTCAAGCCTCCTTAAGAATCCCCTGACATCATTTTGAAGTGTAGATGAACAATATCCTTGCTGCTATGCTCGATGTGCCAACGTCTTCCGCCCCCACCCCCACCCCCACCCCCACCCCACCCCACCCCCGAACTGACTTCTGTACATCCCTGAATATACCTTCCGAAGGACATCCTCAGCCTCGTCTTCTTTGATTCATCTCAGATTGACAAAGCATTAGAAATTTGCAATAAGTCTTGAAATCTTTCAAACTACTCAATAAGCCCATGCCCAAATATTAACCTAAGGCCACTCAACGTAATTCTAGGATTTTAATCCAAATATGTCAACCTAGTTCTATACCTTGGCTCGATCTGTCAATAAGGATCACTCAGTTGATGTTGACTCCTTGATTGATGAAAAATTCAATGATGCAGAGAATACTAAACTCCTTTTCCAATGTCTCTCTTTAAGAAAATCATTTAAATATTTCAACTAAAACAAGACATTCATGAAACAATGAAGATGCCAATTTAGCGTTAACAGTTCTCATTGCTGGTTCTCCTCCCAACAGATCGGCTCACCCAGATGGTCCAATTGATAATCCCTCATTTGGCCGACAGAGGGACTCGACTCTTCTGTGCTGAAAACCATACTATGAAAACTAAGTGGATCCATTCTTCGTCATGCAGAAGATTTTTTTAAGGCGAATTAGTTCTTCTGCTCTAAGATTGATTCGGAGAGTTGTTCTTATCTCCGATATGATTTGTGATTTGTGGTTGACTTCTTTATCCCCAATCAATCTACTACATTATTAAATAAAAACAATAAAATTAATCTATTCACAAGCAAACAAGCTCCAGCTACGGTATCTCCCACCCCCTGCCTCAAAATGTTTGAGATATTCAACAGCGTAAGAAAGAGCAGTAACAAAAAGTTGAACAAATTGTGCAATAATCGGATTTAAAGCTATTTTTTATTCAGCTCCATTAGCATTTCAGGAAGTGCAAACCTAATTGAGAAAAAGTTCCAAGAGCTTAATCACCATAATTTGTAAATTAAAAACAGAAAACACAAACTTTCAGCCCTAAAAGATAGTAAATCTTCTAAGGAATGTTGGATTCTACAAAGAACAGGATGCTTGTGAGAAAGAATAAACGATAGTGGATTCAGAGAGACAGAAATAACCTCCAGAAGAGCTTCAGAGAGAAGAATGGAGGAACCAGAGCCGGTCTTCTATCTCCCAGATCCAGAAAAGTGGAAGTTGAATGGTTAGGGCTGCAGGGTGCGCAGGACTGCTTTCATGGCAAAAGAAAGTGGGCAATCGCAGATCGACCCACACCAAATTTGCTATTCATAAATCAAACACGCTCTTTTCATTCATCTTTTATGATTCCAACCCCATTATCAAAATTTATGGTCCCAACTAGGGTTGTCCGCTCGTTGTTATCAAATTATCTTTTAGCTATTATTTGATTTGATAATTTTTTTAAAATATAAATGGTTGCAAATGAATAATATAATTTTTTAATGACTCGAGCATGAGTGATCGTTTAGTTTACACTCCTAATCTTGGGAAAAATTTTCGCACGTAACAAGTAAAGAAGACTGCGTACATTTCAGTTATAGGGAGGTTATATAGAGGTTACAGGGACGTTATATGGAGGTTACATCTGTGTTATAGCCATATTACCACTATGTAACCTCCTTGTAATATTTCTATAACCCCAAAATGTACGCAGCCCTGCGTACTTATTACGTACGCAAATTTTTTTCCCCTAATATTAGCGCATATTTTTTTAATTTCTATCAAATTATCAATAGTTTGAACGTACACATGTAAATACATAATTGAATACTCCAAAAAAAAATTCATGCTAGAGGTTAATTTATAAATATCAATACTTTGGATTATGTGTATATAATTATCTAGCAAAGAGGAAGATTTACATGCTTGCCACTCAATTCCTAGGTATTTGCATTTTTAACACTCATAGTTCAAATTTACATAAATAAGAAGTGCATTCGATCTTGTTGAGAAATTATGGCAAAGAAAAATAGGAATCTAAATAAATTCAAAAGAACACGCGGAGATTTACAAGGTTCGGCAAAGATGCCTACATCCTCGAGAGCAGAGCGGTGGCTTCATTTTCAATATTCAGAAAATAATACAAAATACAAGATTTGGAATCACAGAGGCTCAGAGAGTCTCCTAGGGTTACAAACAAAACATATATATAACCCTACAAGACAATATGTAATTACTTAAATTACCTCTGTACCAAACCGCGGGGTGTTGCCTCCGCACCCCCAACCCACATAATGAAACTCCCCCGATTAGACAGATCATTCCGCTCTACTCCGCTCGTGGGATCCGTTCCGCTCTAGCATCTGTCTCATTTTTGACATATGAGTCATACCAAACAAATCTTTTTTTTATTATTTTTGAAGTTAAAAAGATGCATTTTTATGTAATATGAATGATTTGGGCGGTATAGATGTAATAGGCAAAGTTTGTGTGTTAGATATGTAATTACATAGATGCATAAAACAAAAGAAGAGAGGCATTTACATGTATACTAGTCAATTCCTATATATCTTTTTTTATATGTATATCACTAAAATATTTTATATCACTATTGTTCGATGTCTTCCGTCATGATCGGACACAATGGTCAGCTCGTTTTGGGTTCGACGTTGGTCGATTGAACATGATCGATCGATCTTTTTTGTTGACGTTGCCGTGACTCATTTTTCGTTATGCTATAGTCTTGCAGAACTCGTGTCCAACATGTCTGGTTGGTTCATCACCTGAACGAGATCTCTCAATATCGCAAGGTCTTAGGCGGTCTTCTTGCAGCATGTGCGGGATATTCGACGAAACTTATTGTCGGGATGATTTATGCCTCACTTTCGGTGGGTCTTGACGCTACCGAGCAGGAAATCATCTCCCTAGCTTTAAACTATCTCAATTTTGGAGATGCGACTTCATGCTAGACTCCGTCAATTTACTTGTTCGCACTTTTTGAGACTAGTGCGGGCATTTTTTATGCATACAAAATTTCAAATTATATGCTTAGTATAGAAGTTTTCTAACCCTAAACGAACAAACTAATTTCATCTTCATTAATTTGACCAACTGGGATGACGTTCCCAGTGACATGAGAATCATGGCGCACGTGACATCAAATAAATTTTCTTAATACGCCGCAATCATGAACATTGATGCACTTTTAAATTCATCAATTTCCATTCTTCTCCGGCTGGACGGTTAGATTCCGCGCTGATCTAAGTTGCCGTACTGACTAGAGCTCGAAGAATAGAATCCTGAGTCGGGAGTCATCTATAAATTGTTCTTCTCCCCCTTGAAATGCAGGGGTGCAAAGTAGCTACAGGGGAGACAGAGGAGCAGCGGCGGAGGAAACCCTACGCGTCGGTGCGAGTATTCTAAGCTATTTTGATCGTCGATTTGTATCTGGGGTTTTGTTCTGTTTTTACAATTGATACTAGATTCGTGATTTCAAAGCAGCGATGAGAGAATCGAATATTTTCTGGATTAAGTTGATGTAGATGTTGATTCTGGATTTCGTTTTGGAATGAAGCTTTTGATGTCAGGACATTTTTTTATGCTGGATCTGGTTTCTTTTAGTTTAAGCTTTTGTATAGATTCATTGTCGTCTCTTTTCTAGGTTTATCTTTGAGGTGACAATTTGGAATTTGCATGGGAGGAATTGCGTACTGGTGGTTTCGGATTGGAGCAATGAGAAGATCGCTCCAGCTTTAACGCCGCCGTTATTTGACAAAGATTCAGGTTAGCTTCCATGAAGCTCGTAATTGAATTATTTCTCCTGTATTTTCATTCTTTATGGAAATAATCTCTTTTAGTTCTGTAATTTTAATCTAACGATTCTGATGCTTGTGCTGAACTGTTTTTATCCTCGTTTAATTTCATTGATCTGGGTTACGCCATTAGCACAATCCAAAAAACAGAGTATCGGCAGACAACTTGAATATTAATTGTTCGTTGTTTTCCCAAAAATAAAAATACTAGGTTTTATAGTTTCATGGATATGCCTTTAAACATTAATTTAGGAAATTTCNACAACTTGAATATTAATTGTTCGTTGTTTTCCCAAAAATAAAAATACTAGGTTTTATAGTTTCATGGATATGCCTTTAAACATTAATTTAGGAAATTTAGATACAGAAACGGGAAGAAATTGTATTTCCCATAAAAAAGTACAAGGTTTTATAGCCATGTTATGTTTAATAGTTGTCTGTTAATGGGAATTTATTGAATGATCCTGATTCTCAGAAGATGAAGAGAGCAGAGCATCACCTGTTCCTTCGAACAAATCTCAGGTTCTCTTTTTTTTTTCCTTAGCAGAGCTTGATTTTCGCATTTGGGAGAATTTCATTCATATTTTGAAATAATTCCGCTTCAATGATTACAAAAGTTGCCTTTTTTTTTATTCTGCGTTATTGGCTGATGAATACGGAATATTGGGCCTTCCAGATATCATCGACCAAGGAGGAACAACCGCCATTAATCAGCGCAAGCATTCAGGATTCGAGCATCTCTTTTATATCAGACCTGGATGCATATACTGAGATAAATGACCTTCTGGATCCGAACCCACCTTCATCCACTTCAGACAATGAAAGCTTCATTTATGAGGATTTTGATGACTATCCGTATTAAAAAAATAATAATTTTTTAAATTGACAAGGTTGGCACGTCAGCGGGTTCATGAAACCGTCATCCCAAGCTACTAGTAACCTAAGTTTACTTGGTCGTGAAGATAGTTGAGTCAACGCTTTAGTTTTAAAATAAGAGTCATTAAATGCGAACTTGTTACATGCAATATGACATGAGTTAGATCCCTTAGATTATTAACGGAGTCATACTTACGTTAATTTCGATGTTTTAACTTGTATTGATCACCGGGATCGACCTGGTAGGCAAAATTAATAAGACATCGCAACCAACACGAAGTCACTGGCCTTCGAGCCTAACTAGCTATCGATACACACATACAAATGCAAATGCAAACAATCATGTGATAGAAGTGGTGATGAGTGCGTCGTTGAGGCAGTGTCGTAGAGACGGTGACTCAAATGAATGTGTGTGTCGTAGAGACAATGACCCAGAAAGGTAGGCATGCCGTAGAGGCAGCAGCCTAAAGGAATAAGTGTGTCGTGAGGTAGTGACCTAGAAGGGTAGACATCACGTGGAGGTAGCAACACAAAAAAATGAGTGTGTCGTGAATGCAGTGAAACGGAAGAGTGAACATGTCGTACAGACATCAATCTAAAGAAATATGTGTGTTGCGGCGGCAGCGACCCAAAAAGTTGGGTTAGTCGTAGAGGCAGCGACCTGAAAAAATGTGTGTTGTGAAGTCAAATAATTGAAGAAATGGGTGTGTAGTGGATGCGGTGACCTTAAAAAGGTAGGCGTGCCTTAGAGACAGCGGTCCAAAGGAATAGGTGCGGTGTGGAGGCAGTCACCCAAAAGGGGTGGGCATGTCGTGGAGACAATAGTATGAAATATTGGTGTGCTGTGGAGGTAGTGACTCGAAAGAAGTGTGCATATCGTGGAAGCAACGAACTGAAATATGGGTGGTGTCGTGGAGGTTGTAACTCGAAAGGGGAGGGTGTGTCATAGAGACAGCGAGCTGAAAAATATGTGTGTCGTGGGGGCAGTGACCTAAAAGGGGTGGGCGTGCCATGGAGACTGACCTGAAAGATGGGTGCGTCGTGAGAGCAGTGGCTCGAAAGGGTGCCTACGACGGTCCAGAGTGGTGTCGTAGGAGGTGCAAAGATGTAACTCCCATTGGAGGGAATTTTACAACAAATTAGCTTGGTGACGGACCATTCGTTCACATAATATGTGAACGTGAGAGATACGTGTATAAGAAACAAAAATCCAAGTGCAACACGTGTAAATGCACGGGTCATGAAAGATGCAGGGCGCTATGCAAGCAAACACACAGAGATGGGAAGTGCAAGTGTGAGTCACATGTGAAATGGTGCTAAGTGACATGACGCAATCACGAAGCAAATATGGAGTAACGTGTCATTTTGGAGGCATAAGTACTTGTCATGAGCATACATTTTGTCATAATAGATCCGCCCACCATACTTATCAAGCTCATCATAGTGCGAGTGAATTACTAGATCAATATCATTTAAAACTTTATGTGGATGACACCAAAAAAAAAAAAAAAAGGAGAGAGAGAGAGAGAGAAATAATTGATATCCTTCAAGAAAGCAGAGCTAACCACAAGATATTACAAATTGCTGAAAACATGTTTCATATATTGGATTCCCTACTTGTTGCTTTGAAATCACAAATCTAGTATCAACTGTAAAAACAAAGCACAATCTCGATACAAAAGTACAATCAATATGGTCTTAGTTTCAATACTTTCCTCTCTCTCTCTCTCTCTCTCGCATTAAATGTTTTGCATTTATGTTGTGCTAATGTTTACAATTAAATTTACTTAAATGCGCTAAAAAATCATATTAAATTATTAATTAAGATTCTTATTTGTTAAGACATAATAACACATGAAAGTTATTCTCAACTTAAGATGCCACAAATTATATAATATTGAGTTAAATTCAATAGAAAAATAAATATAATATTTAAATATTTAATATTATAATTATTTAACTTTAAAATTATTTATGTTATCTATAATTTAAAGTTTGAATGTAGATGTAATTAACTCAAAATTTTAACTTAATTGACAAATATTATTTTTAATCATATGTTGATGATTTAAACTTTTTTTTTAACCTTAAATTATGTTTATATTAAATTTGTTGTATCATAATTTATCCTCTGTGAATCACACCCTAAGAGTTAGAGTCGAGTGAATGAGAGAAGAAAGAGAGAGCAGAATAAGTTTAAAATTTTTTTTGTAGGGAGAATCGATGCAGAGAGATCCTTTTATTCGTATTTTGGTTTCATACTTATTGAGACATGTTCTATACAATTACAGAAAAGATGGAACATTTATGAAAATTATTTCTAATGTCATTAAGATTGTGATTGATTGTATATTTTTTGTTATATTTGCATTACAATTTGAATTTTAACATTGGTGATAATTTTGTTGGTTGGTTGACTCGAAGTTTGCTAATTAAGGTGACTAGCCGAGAGACATATGTGCCCTTTGAAGTACATGTTGGTCGCTCGAGGTGTTCGACTGCATGATGCTATTGCTAGGTGTATTTTGTCACGATCAACAGAAGCGGTCGGTTGTGAGATGGTCGTTCGATTCGGATGCGAGGTTGGTCGATGGAATGTGATCAATCAGTTTTGTTTTTTGTTGAGTGGGTCGTGGCTGATTTTCCGTTCAACACGAGTCTTACAGGGCTTGTGTCTCGCATGGCCAGTTGGTCCATCGTCTCAACCAAATCTCCCAACCTCACAAGGCCGATGTGACTCACAGTTGGGATGATTTATGCCTCACTTTCGGCAGGTTTACCGCTATCGAGCAAGAAATTACCCTAAAGCTTGAACCTATCTTGGGTTTGGAGAGGACTTTATCCTCAACCTTAAATTGTTGTTTGATTGCTTACGTCAAAAAATATTTTATCATCTTAATTGTTCATCATTTTTGAGATCCGTGCTGACATTTTTCATGTATGCTAAATTTAAAATTATTTGCTTAGCTTAAGGGTCTGTTTGGCGCAGCTGTTGATTATTAATAATCTGCTGATAAGCAGATTATTCTGATAATCTGATAATCTGCAGATTATCAGAATAATCTGGCTTGCTGTTTGGGGCAGCTTATTCAAAATAGCTTATTGGTGATTAAATGACATTCATGCCCCTTTGTAATAGAACTCTTTGGGGCAGCTTATTCAGAATAGCTTACTGATAGTACTGGATCATATGCAGAAACATGAAATCATCACAGATCATAAGTAGAAGATGTCATACATTACTCACACCCTCATGAGTACCAAGATAACTAAAAAAAGTACAAATACGAGTACAACTACAATCAGAAATATTAAAATGTTTAATTTCAGACTCTGGCTACGTCTGTCCTCATCTGCTCTGTCAAAGTCAGAAAACACCGGATTCCCATGACTGCTGGCCGTGTCATATGAGGGACTGTCAGCCCACCGGAAGAACCCACAACGAGCTGAAACACCCTTGGCACAACCGTAGAACTGCCTCCCAAAGCTACGAGACTGACGCGATGTGAGCAACGGAGCCGGTAGACCACAATAACACAAAATACCTCTGTCTGTACCTGATATCCTAGCAGTCATGTTTCTATAACTGTGAAAAAAAAAATATTAGTACTTATCCAAATAAAAGTAAATTTGACATTAATGTAGGAACAGAGAAAAGACTTGCTGGATTAGCTATCATATATAGCATCTGCTATAGACTCCCTCAGAGCAGCCATCTCAACTGCACCCTCACCATCCTGAGTTTCATATTCAATCGAGTCCATCTCATTATCAGCTAGAGATCCTGAAGGTTCTAGAGTATCAATAATTTCATCATCATCACTGATATTGAAGTCCGTATCTGAATGAGAGGGGTGACGTCGGATGAAGTTGTGAAGTGCCATGGTGGCCAACACAATATACACTTGTTTAGGAAATGAATAGGATGGCATATCACGTAGAATTACCCATTTCTTCTTCCACACCCCGAAAGTTCTTTCAATAACCCCCCGTAAAGCGGAGTGTCGCTTGTTAAACATTTCTTTTTTGCCACGAATATTGCCACTTGCTCGCTCGAAATCAGGAATATGGTATCTTGTGTCTGGATATGGCTTTAGGTAGCCTCTTAACATCGGATATCCAGCGTCTACCAAATAATACTTTCCTGTTATTAAAGACAGTACCAATTAAAAATAATTAATGTAATTTTCGCGAGGTTTTAAGTAAAATGAACAAACCTGGAGGTGGGTGAGGGAAACACTGTGTTCTATTCCTAGTGGCGTAGGAGAAAAGGCGACTATCATGCGCACTTCCTTCCCACCCCGCCATTACAAATGTGAAGCACATGTTGAAATCACACACTGCCATAACATTTTGTGTGGTTGTACCACTCCGACCAATATACGCGATCTTCTCGTGACTTGGTAGTCTGGCATCTACATGAGTGCCATCAATTGCTCCAATACAATTCTGTTCATCATAGTTAGCAACTGAAGAGGTCAATGAACTAAAGTAACAAGGTAATAATACTTACTTTGAAATACGGCATGTAACGAGAATCATTTGCAATTTGTTCAGGAATATTTGCGAACGATGTATCCGTTGGCTTGATGATCTGTGTTGCTAAGCTCACCAGTGCTTGTAAACCTTTGGAAAAGTATCGACTAATGGTTTCTGATGAATGTTGAAATCGCTCCATAGCTCCTCTAACTGATTCATTCTGTGAGAGCATATATAATGTTATTGCCAACACCTCTCATTTGACATCCCTATAAATCCCATCTCGCTTGGGTTTGCTGCGTGTTTTTCAGTCGCGACAACCCCCTTAAACATGATGTCAAGTTTTGTCTCGAAATCTGGCTCAATTCCACACTGCCTATACTTTTTCGCTGCTAGTAATGCCTATAACAAGCTTATTTAAGGGGATCAGTTTCTAAATAATTTGAGAAGTAATGTTATTGAAAAAATAAATGTATAATATTACCTTAATTTTCTCAGTCCACCATTCAGCTGGAGCATCGATCGTCTTTTAATTGGATTTCATCCCAACCCGGTAGAGCCACGTTTCAGCTCTTTCCATAATTTTCATTCTTTTTTCAATTAGACCCATTTATTTTTAAATTTTAGCTTGTCTTCCCATGATATACCGAACAAATTAATTATACTCAGTGACGTCCTGTGCCGGGGGCGAGAAAGAATCGCGACGCCACGTGGCAAAAAACACCTTCTCTTGATCCGCTGCAGTACTGAAAATGGAGGCACTTTTAAATTCATCAAGTCCGTCAATTTTCCATTCTTTTCCAGGTGGACGGTTAGATTTCGTGCGCTGTTTATGCTCTCGTACTAGCTAGTTGGAAGAATAGAAGCCTGAGTTGAGAATTATCTATAAATTGTCTCCTCCCCCATGAAGGGGGGGAGGGCAAAGTAGCTACAAGGGAGACAGAGGAGCAGCGGGCGAAGGAAACCCTACGCGTCGGCCATGGTTAGCGAGCGAGAGCCAGTCCCTTTATTCTAAGCTATTTTGATTGTCGATTCGTATCTGGGGTTTTGTTCTGTTTTTACAATTGATACTAGATTCATGATTTCAAAGCAGCGATGAGAGAATCGAATATTGTCCAGATTAAGATGATGTTGATGTTGATTCTGGATTTCGTTTTGGATTGAAGCTTTTGATGTCATGACATTTTTTAGCAAACTATTTCTGGAAACAGAGATCTGAGAACTTTTTTCTTTGAATATTCTTCCTGTTCGGAACTGTTTATAATTTCCATGAATCAAGATACTAGAAGTTGGATTGCTTGGAAGGTTTAAGCCTTCTTTCTTTTAATTTAATCTTTTGTACAGATTCATTGTCGTCTCTTTTCTTGGTTTATCTTTGAGGTGACATTTTGGAATATGTATAGGAGGAATTGCCTGCTGGTGGTTCTGGATTGGAGCATGAGATGTTCGCTCCAGCTTTAACGCCGCCGCTATTTGATGAGGATTCGCCTGGTTGGTTTCCATGAAGCTCGTAATTGAATTATTTCTCTTGTATTTTCATTTTTTATGGAAATGTTCAGACGTATAGATAGGTTTGATTTTATGACTTCAATCTCATTTAGTTCTGTAATTGATTAATCTAGCGATTCTGATGCTTTTGCTGAATTGTTTTTATCCTCGTTTAATTTCATTGATCTGGGCTACGCCATTAGCACAATCCAAAAAACAGAGTATCGGCAGGCAACTTAAATATTAATTGTTCGTTGTTTTCCCATAAAAAAATACTAGGTTTTATAGTTTCTTGGATATGCCGCAAACATTAATTTAGAAAATTTAGATATAGAAATGGGAAGAATTACTATGTTCCATAGCTATTTTTTGTTTAATATTTGTCTGTTAATGGGAACTTACTGAATGATCCTGATTCTCAGAAGATGAAGGGAGCAGCTCATCACCTGTTCCTCCGAACATATCTCAGGTTCTCTTTTTTTTTTTTTTTCCTCAGCAGATCATGTTTTTGGCATTTGTGAGAATTTCATTCATATTTTGAAATAATTCCGTTATTGTGAATCAATGATTACAAAAGTTGCCTTTTTTTCATTCTGCATTAATGGCTGGTGAATACAGAACATTGGTCCTTCACCAAAGAACTGAAGTTTCATTCTTTCGCAGTCTTTTACTGACAGCGAACGGGTGGTGCAGGCTGTGGCTGAAGCGGAGGAGGAACAGCCGCCATTAATCAACGCCAGCTTTCAGGATTTGAACATCTCTTCTACATCAGAACCGGATGCATATATTGAGATAAATGACCTGCTGGATCCAAACCCACCAACATCCATTTCAGACAATTCCAACTTAACTTATGAGGATTCTGAAGACTATTTTGATCCTGAAGAGTTGTTGGAGCTTCTTGGTATTAAAAGTGATCAGACCTGATTTGGATTTGTGGATGCTCACTCCGGCGCGCTCCGGCGCACTCCGGCGCCTACGCCTTAACAGCCTTCTCTCCTTCTTTATTTATGTCTCCTGTGTAATCTCTTATAATATATGTCATGGTCTTGTGATAAACAAAGGAGAGAAAGTATCACTTGGATTTATTTGTCAAACCTCTGCTGTCCCTTTCCATTCCTTATTCTGATTCTGTTCTGTGAGAAAAGGTTCATTAAGCAGTCCATGTAGCCAGATCAAATCTTTTGGCTTTTCAACATCTGCAAAGCCAGTCCTGTGTTTATCCCGTCCGCTCACCTACATGTTATAAGAAGATTTGCGTGCATGCCATTCCATTATTACTTATTTACATATATAACACCTAAATTTAGAGTAAAAATAATAATATTTTTGATGTGATGTAAATATAAACAGTTTATGTGTAAGAAATGTGAATATATAAAAATTGAGTGTTATGTATGTAAAGACCCTATAATTATAATTAGGCTAAATTTTTAAAATGACCATTAATTTTTTTTAATTGATATTAATAAGAGAATATTTTTTAAAAATGATAGAGTAGGCGTGTTAGCGACGATTTTGCGGCGTCACAACTTTCAATGGTACTGTTGTGGACTATATACCAGTAGTTGTGATTTATATATATAAATCAAATAGGAGGACGATCGATAAAGAAGCGAAAAAATAGAACGAAAAAATTCACACAAGAAAAGAGTAACACAACAAAACACACAAATTTACGTGGATCGGTAAATTGCCTACGTCTACGGAGTTGCAGATGATTTTAATAATTGAGAAATTTACACTAGTTAATCGTCCTGACTTATTAGAAGAATTTCCCATTTCATTTCTCTCTCCTCTTCTCTCTCTACATCGAGATACACCGAATAATATAAATTTACAAGATAAATAAACTTAACTTCTCCTCTGCCACATGCCACCAAAAATAAATCATGAGAGAACAATCTTCTTCTTCATTCATAGCAAGAAACTATACCTTTTCTTGAAGATGAAAAACAATGTTGCATTTTTTATTAATTTGTGACATTGAAGACTAATTACAGCAGTTTAATTAAAATATTTTATGTCCCTAATCTTTTAGTACCACATTATAGAGCAGAAATTTAAAATTATTTGCTTACTTTCGATATAACTAACAAATAAATTTCCTTTTAATTATTTTAGTCTGTGAGATGACATTTCCATAAAGGAAATCTTTTTCGGCGTGACAGCTAATGAAACAAATCCATTGCCGCCACGTGGCTCAAAGGCGAAGTCATTTTTTTAATCCGGTGGAATGCATCCAGAATCAGATTCGCTTTTATTTACTTGTCTAACCCCTACAATTTAATATTTATATTTATAGCACTTTACAGATTAATGTTATAAGGTTATGCATGAAAATATGTATTTCATTAAAAAAAAAAAATAATATTAGTGATTGAAGAGTGCTAGAAATTTTACAACGGCAGAGTAATAATTTTCATCGTGTTAACATTGCTTGAAAAACACTTGGGCACTCAGAGAAGCAAGCAAGAAGAAGACTCCTCGACTTTTTACACGTAAAAACATTGAAAGAGGAAAAAATCACAGAACCTACCCAATTAAAATAATTCATAATGAATGTTAAGTACATAGGTTCACTCTTTTCTCTAATTAGGGAATATCAAATTATAAAGTTCTACATTAGTAATTTAGTTGTAGTTTTTTTTTTTTTTTTGTCATAGTTGGCTGAAAGTTTTTACTGGTGATGCTTTTGTGCATATTTTTTGTTATATTTCGTACTCGACATACCAATAAAATGCAGTGATTGGTTCGATCGACAAGTTTAATTGTCCTGAATGAAATTGTGTGCATAAACACGGTGCTTTTGCAATGTCCACTCAATCGCAGAGTGCGAGGGTTTAATTAGACGACAAATGCATTAAGACCCCGCTTATTTGGTGTGATGCGTTTTAAAAACACACCTAGGCCCGTTTGGGGCAGATTATTTTTCAACAGCTAATCAGAAACTTAGTAATAAGCAACAACTGCCCCAAACAAACCCTTAAAAAATGAACTAATAATATTTATTTTTCATATAAGTCCTCTTATTAATCTTAATTAATTACTATAACCACCATATTTATTTGTTTAGTCAATGTAATCTCTTAACCATATCGATGCTTGCTCTCGTCTCGCCGGATAATATTGGTGTCTATCATATTTTAAAAAGGGGAGAAATTTTGTTCATTTTGATGTTGCATTCAACACAATTACAATTTGTTGAATCTTCGCTATAAAATTATAATGAAATCAACAAAGTTAATTAGACGAAACAATCATCATTAGATAAACATGTATAATTTCTTTATTTAATTTACATACATAATATATATTTACATATCTAATATTTAAATTTTATTTATTTATTTTTTATTTTTGGTCAGCATTTCTCTGATTAAACGCTGAAGAAGCATGCATTTGATTATATGATTAATGCTGGGACTTTAACTGGTGCTAATAAGGTTTTAAGTAAGAAAAATATCAATAGTAATGATACATCTCTAACAAGTTTTCATCATCCGACATGATTTTCGAGGTAATTTTTGGAAGAAAAAACATTCAAACTTCAATTGAGACTCATCTCAATCTCCAATTTCAACAAACTTATAGTCAAAGTGGCCGGTCGATGATAAGAACCCAATGGTATCAAAATTAGTCCAATCCAAGACAACTAGAGCCCTGATCAAGCCATCATATTAAGTTTGAAAGTATTTCAAAAATATTTGGAAGATCAAATAGATCTCGAATTAAACGAGTTCATAGTTAAACCGAACGCATCTACAAGACGAATCCAACGAGTTTTTTGTGCTAAATGCTTATATGGTCAGTGCTGGGGCGGTGACAGGTGTTAATGAGGTTCTAAGTGAAAATAATTATCATTAGTAATATGTTTTTTATTTATAAAGTATAGTAATTATTAATTTTTCATTAAAAAAATGTATTTCATTCAATGACTTTTTTTATGTATTTTTTTAATGTAATATGGAAAATTTATGTGATGCTAAAGTTAGGGTGTTAGATATGTAAATATTATTTGGGTGGTATGAATGTAAATGCCCATTTTATTTTTTTAATTTATAAAAGCCCTGTAGCTGGTGGTGGGCCCGTCAGATTAATTTTATCGTAACATGAAAGTGGGCGATCTAAGTTATAAAAAAATAATCTTTATAAATACGAAGACAAGATTATTTTATTAGATCTGTTAATTAAAATTTATGAATATTTAAAGCTTAAAAGTTTCATTGCAGGGAACAAATGGGGGACCTTAGAATGCAGTTAGAGCTAGGGGTGTAAACGAATCGAACACGAACGAACATAGCTCGTGTTTATGTTTGGTTTGTTTGAAATTAATTGTATTCGAAATTGTTCATGAATGATATGTTCGTGCTCGGTTCGATTTGTACGAAATTTGTTCGAATTGTTTGAGTCGTTCAAATCGTTTGAGTCGTGTGAAAGGTTCGAAACGTTCGAAATGTTCAAAATGTTCGAAAATTTTCATTTTTATTTATATTTTTTGAATGGTTAAATGTATAACAATGACAAACCTTCTCTATTATGAGAAATCGACCCACACTCCATGACATATAAAAAATCAAAATATAGATAAACAATTAAATTTTATTTTTAATTAAAATATTGGAAAAAATTAAAAAAAAATCACTCAAAATAAGAAAACAATTGTATTTCAATCACTATCTCTCAAATTGTATATCTTCAAATGAAGGGAAATTGTAGAAGAGCCAACATAAAAACAAACGGTCAAAAGACATGAAATATTACATTAGTTTTTAGCTATATTAAAGTAAAAATGAAGTATTCTGCATAGAAGAGATTCCAAATAAATCGATAGAATTGCAGTATGACTTCCATCAAATTTGGTTATGTTGGCTTCCATAAAATTTGGCTATGAAAGAAAAAGCTATGTTGGATTGATGAAGATAAGCTCATCGTGGGTTCAAATAAGTGGCAGTCCACCAAATTTGGCTGCTGCGGATGAATGTTTAATGCAGAGGATTTTGGAAGGTTGAATGGCGGAAGAGACCTCTCACTGCAAGTAAATTTATTTCAGGCAATGTAAAAGATCAAGATTAAATAACTGTATACAAGAGATACTATGGTAACGATGGGGCAAAATAATAGTTCAGGAGGGGCCAAATTGCCCTTCCATTTGCCATGAAAAGAAAAAGAGAAAAATATAAGAACGTTCTATATTCCCATGAAAAGAAGAAGAAAAAAATATACCCATTTGTCATGTATGATGATGCAAGTGAAGTCATTCTGCGTAGATAATTCATATTGTTATCAGGAGCAATCAGAAGCCATAAGACTGCATGGAGAAGAAATAGAAGATTTTGTTCACAGGAAGTTAGTTAATTGTACTAAAAGATATCAAAATAATAGAACTAAGAGTTAATTACTCCTCTTTATTTATATACGGGGACGAAAGATCATTCATATGATGCAAATGAAGTTATGCAAAATATTCATTTTTAGCTCTGTATTTTGAACAACAACCAACACTTTAAGCTGCAGTAAAATGTAGTTCAAGCTGCAGTAAAATATTCAATCATACAACCAGCTAGAAAGTCCAACTCAACCGAAATCAGGGAAGGGAGAGAGGGAAACAACCCTCTCACCATTTTTAGGAGTTGCTGCACCTCATTCAAGCCCCTAAATTTTAATGCAGTGGATGAAGTGGAGAAGAATTTTATTGTAACCGACCACTGCCCATAAAAAAAGCTTAATAAAATAATATATACAAGTTCACAACCAACATTTCAAGCTGCAGTAAAATGTAGTTCAAGCTGCAGTAAAATATTCAATCATACAACCAGCTAGAAAGTCCAACTCAACTGAAATCAGGGAGGGGAGAGAGGGAAACAATTCTCAGAAAGATTTGTTTCCTAGTCAGGACGGGGCGTTGTGGTAACGCGTTGCGCCAAAGCATCGCTGATTGTGTACATGATGTTGAGGAGTGGTAACAATGGTTCACCGAAGAAGGATTCATGTTTTTTGTTTCAATGTTACAGTGGATATCCAGTGTCATTTAGAAATTCTAGTGTGTAACAAGTTTATCGTGAGGATAAATTGCCAACGACCTTTAACTTTCCTGAGGCTATGCATCAGAGTGTTACTCGATGATGTTACCCTACATAGGAGGAGCCAACAAAAGTATGTTGATGACTTATTAACTCATCTGAGGTTGTTTGCCAAGCATTGCTCACTTGCAAACCTGTGTGGAAGGGGTCAGGTGTAGCCACCAAGGACTGTTAACCTATCATGGATTGTTTTTCGGAGTAAAAACTCGACGATGTTAACCCATATGGAAGATGTTAGATCAAATCCTTTAGGATTGATAGTGCTCTGACTAATATAGAACCAAAGTTGTGTATTTCTCGGGTCAAGAGCATGAAGTGGCTCGTGGATGAGTCATTACACTTTCTAAAGATATCATTTATGTATAGGAAAATAAGTGAATAATATTTAAAATACATTGATTATGCATGAGTTGCGATGTAATAACATATGTGGACTACATGACAGGGGTGTTACTGGTAGTACTTGCGAAGATTTTCTGCATTCCAAGTCCGAGGCAAGATTCTCTCATTTGAACCCTTGGGCTTATTGGTTCTAGGCTTGATTTTGGCAGCCACGATATATGAGTCTTCCCATAGAGGTGATAGTTTGTTGCATTGGGGACCATGACCGGGGACTTCAATACTACGCAAGACCAGGTCACCGACAGAGATAGGTTGATGCTTGACTCTCCGGTTGAAGTGGCGAGCAACTCTTTGGCGGTAGGAAGCAGCTCTAAGATGGGTTGCTTCACGTGTTTCTGGGACGGGATCCAAATGTTGCCGGAACTTTTTTTCGTTGTTATTTGAGTCGAAAGTGTTAACTCATGGGTTTGGAACTCTGATATCAACTGAGATAACAGTCTCAGTGCTGAAACATAAGTTATATGGAGTTTCCCCGGTTGGAGTACGCAATGTTGTCCAATAGACCCAAAGGACGTTGTGCGACTTCTTACCCACTGCCCTCCCGGCCTTCTCAAGACGAGTCTTTAACCGCTTAAGCACAGTCCGATTTGTCACTTATGTCTACCCATTTGTTTGGGGTGCGCCACGACAGTGTGCACCAACTTAATGTGTAGATCATTGTTGAATGATGTGAAGACCCTTCTAGTGAATTGAGTCTCATTATCAGTGATAATCTTTGCGGGGAGCCCAAAACGACAAATGATGTTTTTCCAGACAAATTGTTTGGCATTTGCTTTAATGATCTTGGCGAGCGGCTCCGCTTCTACCAATTTGGTGAAGTAGTCGACAACTAAGATGATGAATGTTTGTTGTCCAGTTGCTAAGATGATGAATTTTCTAATAATCAAGAAAGACCCAAGCTCTGATTAACTGCGCCCAAACCTTTTTCTCAACCTAGATAGCCCGCACCATCTTTTTGTGGGTTGTCGTGAATATATCACCCAACAGTAGTCTGCTTGGAATCTTAAAAATATATCGGATTTGATCTTGATACTCCAACAGTCAGTAGAAAGACCCCATCAAATTTAAAATTATGTAATATTTATCAGTATAACAAAATAGCTTGATATTATAATTATAATTCAAATTAACTGATTCTACCTCAAACTCTCTAAATCACATGCCCCGAATCATGATTGTGATATGCTTTCAGAAGATACGCAGACAATCAACTCTACTCCTACTGAATTAAGACTCAGAATGTAAAATATTTCGTTTGCACGTCCGGACAGCCAACTACCAGCCTCCACGTCGCCCGTCGATGATGAGTATGACGGAGTGGCGGCTGGAGATTGCCNTCTAAGTTACAAAAAATAAACTTTATAAATATGATTACAAGATTATTTTATTAGATCTGTTAATTAAAATTTATGAATATTTAAAGCTTAAAGTTTCATTGCAGGGAACAAATGGGGGACCTTAGAATGTTGTTAAAGCTAGGGGTGTAAACGAACCGAACACGAACGAACAGAGCTCGTGTTCGTGTTCGGTTCGTTTGAAATTAATTGTGTTCGAAATTGTTCGTGAATGATCTGTCCGTGTTCGGTTCGATTTGTTCGAATTGTTTGAGTCGTTCGAATCGTTTGAGTCGTGTGAAATGTTTGAAATGTTCGAAATGTTCGAAACGTTCAAAAATGTTCAAAATGTTCGAAAATTTTCATTTTTATTTATATTTTTTGAATGGTTAAATATACAATGACAAACCTTCTCTATTATGAGAAATTGACCCACACTCCATGACATATAAAAATTCAAAATATATATAAACTAATGAATTTTCTTTTTAATTAAAATATTGGAAAAAATTAAAAAAAATCACTCAAAATAAGAAAACAATTATATTTCAATCACTATCTCTCAAATTGTATATCTTCAAATGGAGGGAAATTGTAGAAGAGCAAATATAAAGACAAACACTTAAAATACATGAAATATTACATTAGTTTTTGGCTATATTAAAGTAAAAATGAAGTATTCTGCATAGAAGAAGTTCCAAATAAATCGATAGAATTGCAGTATGGCTTCCATCAAATTTGGCTATGTTGGCTTCCATAAAATTTGGCTATGAAAGAAAAAGCTATGTTGGATCGATGAAGATAAGCTCATCGTGGGTTCAAATAAGTGACAGTCCATCAAATTTGGCTGCTACGGATGGATGTTTAATGCAGAGGATTTTGGAAGGCTGAATGGCGGAAGAGACCTCTCACTGCAAGTAAATTTGTTTCAGGCAATGTAAGAGATCAAGATTAAATAACTATATACAGGAGATGCTATGATAACGAAGGGGCAAAATAATACTTCAGGAGGGGCCAAATTGCCCTTCCATTTGCCATGAAAAGAAAAAGAAAAAAAAAAGAACATTCTATATTCCCATGAAAAGAAGAAGAAAAAAATATACCCATTTGCCATGCATGATGATGCAAGTGAAGTCATTATGTGTAGATAATTCATATTGTTATCAGGAGCAATCAGAAGCCAGAAGACTGCATGGAGAAGAAATAGAAGATTTTGTTCACAGGAAGTTAGTTAATTGTACTAAAACATATCAAAATAATAGAACTAATAGTTAATTACTCCTCTTTTTTTATATACGGGGATGGAAGATCATTCATATGATGCAAATGAAGTTATGCAAAATATCCATCTTTAGCTCTATATTCTGAACAACGGCCAACACTTCAAGCTGCAATAAAATGTAGTTCAAGCTGCAATAAAATGTAGTTCAAGCTGCAGTAAAATATTCAATCATACAACAAGCTAGAAAGTCCAACTCAACCGAAATCAGGGAGAGGAGAGAGGGAAACAACCCTCAGAAAGATTCATGTTTCCTAATCAGGACGGAGCGTTGTGGCAACGTGTTGCGGCAAAACATCGCAGATTGTGTACTTGATGTTGATGAGTGGTAACAATGGTTCACCGAAGAAGGATTCATGGTTTTTTTTTTTTTTTGAATGTTACAGTGGATATCCAATGTCATTTAGAAATTCTAGTGTGTAACAAGGTTATCGTGGGGATAAATTACCAACGACCTTTAATTTTCCTGAGGCTATGCATCAGAGTGTTACTCGATAATGTTAGCCTGCATAGAAGGAGCCAGCAAAAGTCTGTCGAGGACTTATTAACTCATCCGAGGTTGTTTGCTGGAGCATTGCTCACTTGCAAACCTGTGTGGAAGGGGTCAGGTGTAGCCACCAAGGACTGTTAACATATCCAGGGTTGTTTTTCGGAGTAAAAACTCGACGATGTTAACCCATATGGAAGAGGTTAGATCAAATCCTCTGGGGTTGATTGTGCTCTGACTAATATAGAATCGAAGTTGTGTATTTCTCGGGTCAAGAGCATGAAGTGGCTCGTGGATGAGTCATTACGCTTTCTAAAGATATCTTTTATGTATAGGAAAATAAGTGAATAATATTTAAGATACATTGATTATGCATGAGTTGCGATGTAATAACATATGTGTACTACATGACTGGGGTGTTACTGGTAGTACTTGCGAAGATTTTCTGCATTCCAAGTTCGAGGCAAGATTCTCTCATTTGAACCCTTGAGCTTGTTGGTTCCAGGCTTGATTTTGACAGCCACGATAAATGAGTCTTCCCATAGAGGTGATAGTTTGTTGCGTTGTGGACCATGACTGGCGACTTCAATACTACGCAAGACCAGGTCACCGACGGAGATAGGTCGAGGCTTGACTCTCTGGTTGAAGTGGTGAGCAACTCTTTGGCTGTAGGAAGCAGCTCTAAGATGGGTCGCTTCGCGTGTTTCTGGGATGGGATCCAAATGTTGTCTGAACTTTTTCTCGTTGCTATCTGAGTCGAAAGTGTTAACTCGCGGGCTCCGATATCAACTAAGATAACAGTCTCAGTGCTGAAATATAAGTTATATGGAGTTTCCCCAGTTGGAGTACGCAAGGCTGTCCAATAGGCCTAAAGGACGTTGTGCAACTTTTTACCCACTGCCCCCAGCCTTCTCACGACAAGTCTTTAACCTCTTGAGCATAGTCTGATTTGTCACTTATGTCTACCCATTTGTTTGGGGTGCGCCACGACAGTGTGCACCAACTGAATGTGTAGATCATTGCTGAATGATGTCCAGTGAATTGAGTCTCATTATCAGTGATAATCTTCGCGGGGAGCCCAAAGCGACAAATGATGTTTTTCCAGACAAATTTTTTGGCATTTGCTTCAATGATCTTGGCGAGTGGCTCCGCTTCTATCAATTTGGTGAAGTAGTCGACAACTAAGATGATGAATTTTTGTTGTCCAGTTGCTAAGATGATGAATTTTCTAATAATCAAGAAAGACCCAAGCTCTGATTAACTGCTCCCAAACCTTTTTTTCAACCTAGATAGCCCGCACCATCTTTTTGCGGGTTGTCGTGAATATATCACCCAACAGTTGTCTGCTTCGAATCTTAAAAATATATCGGATCTGATCTTGATGCTCCAACATTCAATAGAAAGACCCCAGCAATTTTAAAATTATGTAATATTTATTAGGATAACAAAATAACTTGATATTATAATTCTAATTCAAATTAATTGATTCTACCTCGAACTCTCTAAATCACATGCCCCGAATCATGATTGTGATCTGCTTTTAGGAGATATGTGGACAATCAAATCTACTCATATTGAATTAAGACTCAGAATGTGAAGTATTTCATCTGGACGTCCGGACAGCCAACTACCAGCCTCCACGTCGCCCGTCGATGATGAGTATGACAGAGTGGCGGCTGGAGATTGGCCGTCCTGACATGCGGTATCCGAACGGACTATTTTCATCTGAATGTGAGCTTCACAAGCCAGATGCTGATATATAAATAAACAGAAACTTATGATTTAGATTTGACTTCATCATGTTATTATGTAATTGATTTTGCCAGAAACTTTTTTATTTTTATTNGAATATTTTCATCTGAATGTGAGCCTCACAAGCCAGATGGTGATATATAAATAAAATGAAACTTATGATTTTGATTTGACTTCATCATGTTATTATGTAATTGATTTTGCCAGAAACTTTTTTATTTTTATTTTTTGAGTTTTTGGTCAGCATATATCTAATTAAATGCTGAATAAGTATGCATTTGATTATATGATTAGTGATGGGGCTTTAACAGGTGCTATGTATGTTTTTCATTTATAAAGTATAATAAACATTATTTTATTTATACAATCTATTAATTATTATATGTTTATCAACCAACGATATTGCAAATTACTTTATTTTGGAGAATTTACAAACATGTGATTAATTAGGGTCCGTTTGGGGCAACTTGTGCGTTTCAGGATAAGCTGCTTATCCTGAAACGCGGCCCGTGGGCCGGCCGCAGGGGTCAGCCTGCGTTTAGTGTAGAAACCAAAACGCAGTTTCGGATAAGCTGACGAAAAGCACGAACCAAACTGTATGACGGCGTTTTGAAAATGCCGCCCGCACTTATAAGCTGCCCCAAACGGACCCTTACATACATAACACCTAATTTTTATGACTTTACATGTATGCATCTAATATTTTAAGGGACAATTACATACATAACACCTAATTTTTAAACATTTATTACAATGGTGCCATTTTTTGTTTTCTTTCACGAGTATCTTCTAGATGACACAATATATATATATATATATATNGCTTAACCTGTCATACTTGTAATAAAAAAACAAAAAAATACCTTCCTTTAAAGTGAAATATCACTAAAAATAAGCATTAAATGTATATAGAAAAATAGAATTTGTTCTAGAAATGTTATAATCCAACCTATAAGAAGTTCCAATAAATCAAATGATATCTAAAGTATTAGAATATTTAGTATTAAACTTAGAAAAACCGATTTTCTATCTAATTCAAAAATAATTAAAATTTTTCCAAACNTCTTCTCCAGCTGGACGGTTAGATTCCGCGTTGATTTAAGTAACTAGATTTAAAAAACTTCAAGCCTGATAAATTGTTCTTCTCGCCTTTGAATTGCGGGGGGTCAAAGTAGCTACAGGGGAGAGAGAGGAGCAACGGCGGGCCATGGTTAGAGAGAGAGACCCATTGCAGGGAAAGGATTGGTACCTTAAGAATGCAGTTACAACGAGAGTTGATGTATTATTTTGATGTGATTTATATAAATATAATTTTCTTTGTGGTCATTTCTATCAATAAGATATATAGATAGTTGGACTTGAATAATAATTCCCATAAAACTTGCTATTTCTTACTCTCGAAATGTCATAAATAAGACTGCAAAGAACATAAAAAGTTGAACATGTTCGTAACGAATTAACAATCTTCATATCACTGATATATCACTGATATGTTCGATGGTATACATTACATTGAGCTTAAATAGGAAAGTCTTATGACTATGATACGAACTTAGTATGCAAATTAATGTTGGTATTGCAGTCAAAATAAAGATGTTTTTTTTTTCCCTTTTTTTAACTCAGAATTGCATAAACAACATGTGTTGTTTGCATTGATATTTTAGGAATAGGATATCAGTAATTTTGAGACTATCTAATATGCAAGACCAAACATAATCATATTATTTTAAATCATAATTGTTGTTCAAATTGATGAGTACTAAGACTTTATAACTATCATCTCAATAAATTAGATTATTATCATAGAGGAAGATAGAGACGATAACAGTGATAAAAACAAAAGAACTAAAGGTCAGGTAGTCAAGCCTCCAATTGTAATTGATAATGAAATTGTTTAGCATGATGCTAAGATCAGCGAAGAGAAACATAATTATATTAACACCAAATAATTTGATGGTTGGAGCGATATTCTGATTTGTTTTCTTAAGAGCATTTTGTTCATCGTCCTTATAACATGTGAATCAAATCCCTAACAACATGACCAACACAAGCATGGTTTATGATCACATTACACTCTTGCATATTAATTTAAAAATTTTAGAATAAGAGCCTATGAAAGTGTGATTTAACGAACTCGGTAAATACACTAAGAGGACAATGGTATGATGAAAGATGAGGGGGTACCTTATAATTAAAAAAAAAAAAACTCATTCTATTAAAAGGGGGAAAGATTTCCTCTATAATTTTCATTACAATATCAAATACGATTAAAGTCTCCAAGAAGAAGTTGACCCTTATATGACACACTTTTTGTGTTTCTACGACTAACATGTAAAAAATGGATATGATCACTTATATTGTNACTCTCGAAATGTCATAAATAAGACTGCAAAGAACATAAAATGTTGAACATGTTCAAAGCCTACTTTATGATCACACTACACTCTTGCATATTAATTTAAAAATTTTAGAATAAGAGCCTACGAAAGTGTGATTTAACGAACTCGGTAAATACACTAAGAGGACAATGGAAGGATGAGGGGGTACCTTATAGTAAGAAGAGGACAAAACATCAATCCATGCACTATTGCATAAACTATCAATTATTAGTTATGATGAGATTCTTAACTTGCTTATTAAACCGTATATAGAAAAACTAAAATAATCGAATTCAAAGAGGTTTGAGTTTAATAAAGAGATTCAATAATCTAAAAAAAAAACTCATTCTATTGAAAGGGGGAAAGATTTCCTCTATAATTTTCATTACAATATCAAATACGATCAAGTCTCCAAGAAGAAGTTGACCCTTATATGACACTTTTTGTGTTTCTACGACTAACATGTAAAAAATGGATATGATCACTTATATCGTAAATGAATTTTGAGTTTTTTGAATTTAATTTATAGTTTACACATTAGGAGATTCACGCAAGTGCACGTATTGTTCAAGTAACATAGANTGTAAACGAATTTTGAGTTTTTGAATTTAATTTATAGTTTACACATTAGGAGATTCACGCAAGTGCACGTATTGTTCAAGTAACATAGAGCTTTCTTTAAAAAACTTTAAGTATCGATCCACGGGGAAAGATGTTAATTAGTAACGGCTCAATAAAAATTTTAGTCTTCAATAACTCGTCTTAGTTTGAAATTTCCATTTTTTAAATAGCAAAGATACATGTTGGTTAACATGTCTTACAACTCATGACAANGTAATTAGTAACGGCTCAATAAAAATTTTAGTCTTCAATAACTCGCCTTAGTTTGAAATTTCCATTTTTTAAATAGCAAAGATACATGTTGGTTAACATGTCTTACAACTCATGGCAATGAACCCAATTTCTCATCCATTAATTATCACATAGAAGCCACCAGTAGGAACTGATCATNCAGATCAATGCTGAATGATGTGAAGGCCCTTCCAGTGAATTGAGTCTCATTATCAGTGATAATCTTCGCGGGGAGCCCAAAGCGACAAATGATATTTTTCCAGACAAACTGTTTGGCATTTGCTTCAATGATCTTGGCGAGCGGCTCCGCTTCTACCAATTTGGTGAAGTAGTCGACAACTAAGATGATGAATGTTTGTTGTCCAGTTGCTAAGATGATGAATTTTCTAATAATCAAGAAAGACCCAAGCTCTGATTAATTGCGCCCAAACCTTTTTCTCAACCTAGATAGCTCGCATCATCTTTTTGCGGGCTGTCGCGAATATATCACCCAACAGTTGTCTGCTTCGAATCTTAAAAATATATCAGATCTGATCTTGATGCTCCAACAGTCAATAGAAAGACCCCAGCAAATTTAAAATTATGCATTATTTATCAGTATAACAAAATAACTTGATATTATAATTCTAATTCAAATTAACTGATTCTACCTCGAACTCTCTAAATCACATGCCCCGAATCATGATTGTGATCTTCTTTCAGGAGATATGCGGACAATCAAATCTACTCCCACTGAATTAAGATTCAGAATGTGAAATATTTCGTCTGGACATCCGAACAACCAACTACCATCCTCCACGTCGCCCGTCAATGATGAGTATGACGGAGTGGCGGCCGGAGATTGGCCGTCCTGACATGCGGTATCCGAACGGAATATTTTCATCTGAATGTGAGCTTCACAAGCCAGATGCTGATATATAAATAAACAGAGACTTATGATTTAGATTTGACTTCATCATGTTATTATGTAATTGATTTTGCCAGAAACTTTTTTATTTTTATTTTTTGAGTTTTTGATCAGCATATATCTAATTAAATGCTGAATAAGTATGCATTTGATTATATGCTTAGTGGTGGGGTTTTAACAGATGTTTTTCATTTATAAAGTATAATAAACCATTATTTTATTTATACAATCTATTAATTATTATATGTTTATCAACCAACGATATTGCAAATTACTTTATTTTGAAGAATTTGCATACATGTCACTAAGTTTTTATGAATTTACATATACATCTAATATTTTAAGGGACAATTACATCCAGAACACCCTATTTTTAAACATTATTACAATGCTGCCATTTTTTGTTTTCTTTCACGAGTATCTTCTAGATGACACAATATATATATAATTTAAATAAAAAATATAATTTTATTTCTATAATTATAATATTATTTAAAATATTAAATTATTATTTATTATATTTATCTTAATTAAATAATTAAAATAACTATAATATTAATTATATTTATATTATTTAAATACTAATTTTAATAGTTATATATTTAAAAATATTAATATGTAACTTTATACACATTGACGCCCACTCCAATTCTGTCCTGCGGCCTTAGCTTTTTTTTTTAAATTATTTTTTTATGGCCGGGTTGGGTCGGGTCTGGTCGGGTCAGCTGGAAATTGTGATCAGCATTGACTATTCGGCAATGGCATTAGAAAATGAGCCATCCTTCCTCGCTCTTTCCTTCCTTGGGGGTTGCTTACTACGCAGCGCTGCTTCTGTATAAGAGCGCGGGAAAAAGAGAGAGCTTCGTCTTAGCTTGCTCTCTTTTAACTCCCCTCTCTTCCTCTCCTTCTCACAGTTTCCTACTCTTTTTATTTCAGAGATCCTGAAAGCCCTTCCCTATGTTGACATGAGCACTCAGTTCAGCAAGAGGCTTGCCGGTGACGGTGGCACAACTGAATCTGTCTCAGCTGTTGGCAATATGGAGAACATGGTGGAGCTGAGCTCGTCCCAGGAAGCGTTTCAGGTTGATCCGGATTTCCAGACCTTCGATGCCAGTCTCCAGCAGCGCTTCAGCTGCCTTTTGTCTGATCCGACCGCCAACGTCCAGCTCCCCTCAATTTCCTTCGACTCCACTGGATCCCTCTTTTATATGAACCAGGATGGCGTTCGCATAAATCTGGAAAGCAAAAAGAATGTATGGAAGAATCCCGAGTTGTTCCGGCCGGTTCTTGACTACTTCAAGAATAGTATACATACTAGTGATTCCCTTATTGCTCTCGAAACGAGTCTTAAGAAAGCTCTGGNTATGGCGTTCGCATAAATCTGGAAAGCAAAAAGAATGTATGGAAGAATCCCAAGTTGTTCCAGCCGGTTCTTCACTACTTCAAGAATAGTATACATACTAGTGATTCCCTTATTGCTCTCGAAACGAGTCTTAAGAAAGCTCTGGACTCTCAACCTTTCGTTGAACTCGCTAAAAAAAGCTTCGACGAAGAATATGCTGTCGCTGTCGCCGCCGACGAAGAGGACCAACCTCCGAGGAAGACGAGATACGCGAAAACCTTAGATGAGTTTAGGCAATATTTTTTCGCCGACGGAATTGGTGAGTTTAAATCGGTATACCAACAACAATTGTCATCGCTCGGGAAGTTACAAAATCTAAAAGTGGAACAAGACAAGAAGCTTAAATCAGTTAAAATATGGAGAAATATTACTCGCATAATCTTTGTCTCGGCTTTNAGAATTGGTGAGTTTAAATCGGTATACCAGCAACAATTGTCATCGCTCGGGAAGTTACAAAATCTAGAAGCGGAACAAGACAAGAAGCTTAAATCAGTTAAAATATGGAGAAATATTACTCGCATAATCTTTGTCTCGGCTTTTGCGGCACTTTTCACCTGCTCCGTGGTAGCTGCTTTTGAGGCAGCATCTCGTATAGCGGCGGCATTGGCGGCAGCCACTGCGATTCCCGTGGGGTCCATTGGAAAGTGGTTTGATTCCAAGTGGAAGGACTATCAGGACGCCCTTAAATTTGAGAAGGAACTAATTAATAAAATGCATGCAACGACTTCTGTTGTGCTTACTTATTTGAATAACATTAAAATTTTAGTGAACCGATTGGAAGATAATATAAGATCGTTGCTTGATGATGCGGAATTCGTGCTCGAAGATGAAGATGTCGTAAGGCCCGGGATTGAGGAGATGAGGAAGAAGATAGAAGTCTTTATGAAAATCATTGAGGATTTGGTGCAGCAGGCTGATCGGTGTAGCAGGGTCTTAAGCAGGGCAAGTGCTGTGGTTTTGCAACTAATTATTAAACTGCATAAATGATGATGTGGAAGCAAATTGGTCAGGATTTTTTAAACTGTGGTTTAATGAATCATAGATGAACTTCTAAATTCATCAAATTTTCACTCTTCTCCAGCTGGACGGTTAGATTCCGCGTTGATTTAAGTAACTAGATTTAAAAAACTTCAAGCCTGA
>JXCR01147583.1:172034-194896 GCA_002079205.1 Phalaenopsis hybrid cultivar
TATATATATATATATATATATATATATACATACAATGGTGGCGGCGGCTAGCTTCTCTGTTCTGCTAGGGTTTTCTTTGTAGTGGTGGCTCCCCAACCACCTTCCCAAAGGATCCTCTACTGTTTTGACACACTTTTAGTTATTTTTAAGCATTTTGGCTGCTTGTTTTCAGTACTCCTTACCCTGGTGGTTAAGCTTCTTTCCCGACTAAAAGAGTTTTAAATTTATGTTTGCTGTTTCATTGCCTAGCTTCCTTTCTTCTTCTGTGTTTGGAGGCTTCTTTGCTGATCTAGTGTCTATGGATGCACTTCTCCCTGTTGATTTTGATACGAATATCCAAAAGACTAATGCTACTTTTGCTGATATAGGAGGAAGAGGTTTTGATTCTTTAAATGATACTGAAAGTTGGGTTTCCCTCAGTCTTACCATGATGCTGCAGTTGGTAAGTTTGATTGTTCTTTTGTTAAACCTTTGGGAAAAAAAAGTGGTTAGCTGGCGGCTTTCTTCTCAAATAGTGAAATACATGCACTGACGGAAGCCAGGAAGTTCTCATTGGTTGGGAAATTTCAGTTCAGCCACCCAAAGATGGATGTAATCAGGAAATTTTTCGATGATTTGAAGCTAGCTGGTTCTTGGAAGGTGGGCTTGCTAGATGGCAGACATATCATCATTTCCCTTGCTAAGGAAGAAGACTATGCTACACTTTTTGCTAAACAAATATTATATTTGGATGGGTTTTCAATGAAGCTATTGAAGTAAACCACTGATTTTTATCCCTTCAAAGAGCCTCCTATTGTACCTATATGGTTCAAACTTCCTGGATTGAAATCGCATTTCTTTAATCACCAAGTTCTCTTCACTATAGGTACTGCTCTTGGCAAACCCATGAAGTTAGATGCTTCTACATTTAACCTAACTAGGCCATCTGTTGCTAGAATTCTTGTGGAAAGAGATATTACTCAGCCTCATGTGGATGAGATTTGGTTAGGGACAGTCAACAATGGTTATTGGCAAAAAATTGTAATAGAACAAAAGCCACATTACTACCATAACTACAAAACATTTGGCCATACTAATAATAAATGTTTTAGACTACATCCTAAATAAAAAAATAAAGCTTTTATGGGCTCTACTTCTGATTCACAAAACCTGAAGGCTCAACTACCTCTAGATCCTGACTTACCCTTTGATGCAACTGAACCCAACCTAGTGCCTGACTCAGGACCTGAGTCACCTTCCCCATCCTAAGCCCATTTTGTTGTTGTACAGGTGGCTAAACAATCTAAGATAGTAGATATTGTAGCTACAGATATTTCTAAAACTGTTCCAACCATTCTATCTGAACCTTACCACCATCCCATTCCCATTTCTCCTTTTACCTCTCCCCCTCTACCCTTTGTATTGGAATCTTCGGTTGAACACACATTTTTAGTTCCTCCCAAACTGAACCAATCTATCATTCCCAACCCTCCTCCCTTACTATTGGCCAATAGTATTTTGTCCAGTGATATGGAGCATTTGAACTCACCAATTTCCACCTTTGTTGAACCCACAAGTTCTGCTCTTTCTGAACTCCATCAACCCATCAATCCCCCTATCCTTCCCCTTCACTTTTAGCAACTCCACATACCTTGCCTTGTGAAATGGAACGCATCACCCCTACCTTCACTTCTAACAACGCTGCCCCTACAGAACTTACTATTTTTGCCCCTTCTATTCCTATTGATTTTGTGGATGGTTTAGTTAAAAAGTTGAATTTGAATCTTAAAGACGAATGACAGCTCCATCAATCCAGAAAAAAAAAGTAATTAAGGAATTAAAGAATTCTACCAATGTAAAGTCCACAGCTAGTGTTTCGTAGAACAACTCCCGGGATTCCCTCTCTAGACCTAAAAGGAGGGGAAAACAGACAAATGATTAATATGCTATGCTAGAATGTTAGGGGGCTAGCATATCCTAAGTCCCTTGACAGATTAATCCACTTGAATAGGATGAATAAATTCTAGTGCCTCACTATTTTAGAACCCGTGGTTCTAAAATATCAAGATAGAATTATTAATAAGTTCCATGGTTTTCAGTTTACTGCAAACTACAACAACAAAATTTGGCTTCTATGGAGGCAAGAAGTCACTTGGCAAGTTCTTCAGGATCATCCTCAATTTCTCCAAGTCTTTTTACAACTGTCAGGTCATTCAACTAATGCCACTTTTGTTTATGCCTCAAGATACTCTAATGGAAGAAAAGAACTTTGGACTGAACTTTTCAACCTTAGCCTCAAATCCAACTCTAAATGGCTAGTTTGTGGGATTTAAGTAGTGTGGATTCTCCTTGCGAAAAGTTTAGAGGTAGACCTCCTGCTATTAACAAAATGAATTTTTTCAATGATAGTAGAAATTTTCCCAAACTAAATGATTTGGGTTTCACTGGACCTAAATTTACTTGGAGGAGGGGCAATATCTAGGAATGATTAGATAGAGCTCTGGCTAATGATACTTGGCTTAAAGACTTTCTTCATACTATCATTACCCATCTAATTATGTCTAAGGCTGATCACGGACCTTATTTACGGAGTATCCAAAGCTCTCTACCTCCAACTAAAACTCCATTTAGATACCTAAACGTTTGGTCTTCACATCCTGATTTTCTATGTCAGGTTCAACAGATTTGAAACAACTATCATCACAACATAAATATTCTTAGAACCCTAACGGTATTAGAATATTAAAAAAAATAAAAATTTATCAAATAAAAGTTAACTCAAAATTAAATGAGTATTTAATTGACTTTCCAGCCAACAAAAAGTATATTAATAAATAAGAATGAATAATAAGCATTTAAATATTCTAATAAATTTATTTACATTATATTATTTAAAACATTTGTTCAAATCTATCAATTACATAAATAAATAAATATAAATATTATAGCAACACGGTACTATTGCCCACGTAAAAAAAGTCATTTTCTACAGCTTGTTGTTTGGTTATAGGTGAGATAAAAGCATAAAATGTGTTTTTATAAGCGACTCACAAGTTATTGAGAAAATATTGCATCATAACTCTGGATGTAGAGTTACGTGCGGAGTCCAATGAAATTACGTCACGTAGCGGTGACAGAAAAAAATATAGAATATGTACGGTAACACAAGAGAATATTCCTCCAGTGTTCTTCATGTGTTATTGTGTGTTATTCAGATATTATTGTGTGTTATTCAAGTGTTATTGATGCATTATTATGTTATTATAACACCGGGAATATTCGTAAAATACAATAACACCAGAATAACATATAATAACACCCTAATTCTCCATGATCATAGACTCAATTTAAAGCTTGATCAACTGTATGGATATGTTCTTCCAGTCTAAAAGATTCTATAGGAACAAACCGCACTTAATTTGGTTAAGTATCGAGCGAGATATTAAGGCTAGACGTTGGACTGTTCTCGGGCTAGGGACTTGCTAACAATGAACGAATGTTGTCCGTTTCCACATGTATTGAATGGATGCTCTGGATCGCGTCGGACGGCTGGATGGAGCGAAGCAGCGGGATGCGTGGCAGCTTACTCATGTGGCGGCGTCCAATGGATGCATGTCGCGTGCGCTTTTCAAATCTAGCTAGGTTGACGCAGCTCCCACTTAAGTAGATAAATAGGGCTTTATTTTATTTATTTAATAGTCAGAACTTCAAAAATTCATAGCTTTGTGTAGAAAAATCATAATAATAAAATAAAAATTCTTTCTTGCTCAATGAACAGAAGAGAACAATGTGGAAATGGTTTCATATTTTCTTGATGCATGTATTATTTTTAATTAATTAAATAATGTTTTTCTTCTTTGAATTCTTCATTTGCCTAGACATTTCACCATGGCATGGGACCATAAGGCTTTTGATGTATCTGTTGTTAGGTATATCCCCTGCTTTTTCCAAGGTTAAGGGGCATCCCTACTTAGAGATATCTATTTTTTAAGTTAATGACCCTTATTTTTGGTAAAATAATTATAAAAATTAAAACAATCATCATAAAAATACAAAATTTTTTTTGGTAGATTCATTGTTGTCAAAGGACTTTAGGAAAAATATAAATTTGGTTTAACTCATTAAAAATAATCCTATTTGTTACAAACCTTAAAAAATAAAATAAAATCAATTTGGAGTAATTATAAATGTAAATAACATAAAATCATTCTCCGCTGTGATTTAATGTCAGAAGAGCTCCCCATAAAACTTTCAAGTCAATTGGAGTTAATTTATTCATTAAAATGGATTAATCAAGTGAAGTTGTATCTTCGACATGAAAATAATTATAATAATTAAAATACAATTCAAAAAATTATCAACTTGGTTTTGGGAGCTAATTATGACCATAGGAACCTAAGAAAAATAAAATTAGAATTAAAATAAATACTTCATTTTTTTGCTAATTTTAGCCATTTAAATAAATAAAAATTAATTAAAAATCATAAAAATTACAAGATTGTAAAAACACACTAAATGTCACATTTGGCTCCATGATCACTTGAAATCAATTAAAATAATTTTCCTAATTTTCTAAGTCAAGATATTAATTTTAAAGTCGTAAAATTGAACTTTATCTAATTTTTCACTGAAATAATTCTAATAATTAAAATATAAATCACAAAAATATGAAATTTGTTTTTTTGGGTTCCCAAGACCCAGATAGATTTAATAAAATATAAAACTTAGTTTTATACTTAACTAATATTTTATATTTAATTAATGCTCAAAATAAATAAATAAAACTAATAATTAAATTAAATCTCTAAAAAATTATGAAAATTGGTCTAAGTGGTCCTCAGACTTAGGTGAACCTCCAATATATTCTTAAGGACAGAGGTTTTGTTTTGATTGAGTTATTAAATTTTCATTGAAAATTCTGTATTTTTGCATTAAAAATAATTATAAAATTAAATAAATTCAAAAAAATCACATTTTCTCCTCTGATGTTTTAATTAACCCATGAGTGGGGTAGCTTAAAATTTTCAAGTCATTTGAGTTCAATGTAATGAATTATAGGATGTTAAGGTCTTATGAGCAAAAAGGGCAATTTTGAAATCTAAGGCTTAATTAATATTTACGTTTAATCAAAGGACTACATGGGCAACAAATAATCTTAATTGATATGTTTTGATGATTAGAATATGAAGAGGGATAAATGGTAGTAACCAACCTCACTTTGGTCTTATAAATGATAAATTTGTAATATTCTTAAAATTGATGAAATTTGGAAGAATATTTAAATAAGAAGAAATTAAGGTGAGAGTTTGATCTTGGAAGAGTATAACTCATTGATTTTAAGCTTCAATTAATGGTTTTGAAATGACTTATACTTCATGATAAGACATTTCAAATTTTTTTCTCAAATTACAAATCTACCCATTATTTTTTTAAGGCTTAGTAGTGAACTAAGCTTAATCAAAATTTTGTTTAATGAGATCTAGAAAATAATCTATAACTAATTTATAACTTTTTAAAACACTACATGCCCATCTTTAAAATTAAAGTGCTAAGTTTCTTAATTAGACCAAATTGCCCCTAAGGGCCTTCACCTATATAATTTATAAATAATATATCAAGTGATAATTACCCCATCCTTAGGGTTGGTTTGAACATCAGTTCATTGAGCATAAGGGTATGATAGAGATGAGTTATTAAGCAACATAACGACTTTGAACAAACACGGGACTTTTCAAGGGATGGTGAGATACCTGGGGCTTGATCCCTAGATTTTTTTCATTCTCTTTTGGATATATTGAAGTATGATTAAACTTATTATGCCTTGCTTCACAAATCATTTATACATTTAAATGAATATGACTCATTAAGCTATGAAATAGGCTCGACTAGACACACATTAAACTTGTACTTCCTACTTTTTCTACAAGCATGTTTCAATTTCTGCAAGATTATATATAAGCCTCGCAAGTACTGAACTTTCAGGTGGAGAAACGAGAAGACTTGACATGTACATTTTTATAGTTTGCAGTACATTCTTTTCTTGCAATTTCTTTATTGTATTATTCCTGCTTATGAACTTGCATGTTAAACAACGATGTCACTCTGCAGGTCAAAACTAAAACTTTTAAGATAGCCACAGAACTGAAACTAAAAAAAAATTAAAAATTAAACAAGATTAAATTCACCACCACAACATTCAAAATATAATACAACTCAAAATTTAATCACAAATATCACAAAATGACAATTGCAAATAAATTAAAACGTCTCTATCGGATGTTTGGGAATCTCTCGGAGGAGGTAACCTACGATTCCTAACGAGATTTCCCACAGTCAATATGAAAGTATGGAGCTCATTAAGTACAGTTTAGTAAATTCATTTAGACTAGTTGAATCCAAAAGAAAATAATTGTGCCGGAACGAGGGAACCGTACGATCTTAACCTTTGTTGCTCTAAACAACTTTAATATGTTTCATAATATTTGAACAACCCTGACCCTTATGAACATTTGATTTGATATCATGACTTGACACATTAGAAAACCTAAACTTGCTACAAAGGGAAGCTTGGAGCTAGCATCGTGGGTAGCATGACCATCTTCAACAACAAAACATATCTTCACCAGCTAAACCATTCGTTAGAATTAAACAGCAATCCATAGGACTTCGAGGTTGTTTCTTTATGCAACATAAATCCTCAACTTTTCCTTAGGCCTTTGTATGGTTCTACTATACAACATAAGACCTAACTCATCTTAGAATTTTGAGCTTGTCATTCATCACGACCTAAATCCTCACTTCATTTAGGTTATTTGTGTGATTGTTTTACATGAATGTAAACCCTAATTAATAAAATTTGTAGAAAGAAACATTAAATAGTTTTTCTCTAGAAACAAAGCCAAATAGAATGATAGTTTTGGGAAGTCACTGAGGTTCTCCTCTGGATCTATGCCATCCCCTAGCATCTTTCCTTTTGGATCACAAAATAAATGTTTCAAATTTGAGTCATTTCCCTTCCACACCTCTTTATCCGATCTCGTTTGAAGGTAATGTCTTCTAATTTTTATCGAGAGTTTTCTTAGGTGAATTCAGTTATTTAAGATGTAATTAACTATAGTGGCTTGCCCTTATAGGAAGCATTTCTGAACCTATCTTAAAATAAACCCTATTTATTTTTTCGTATTAAATAGGGGAACTTGTCGGCTTATAATAAAAATGGTTTCGCAGACTTAACGGATGTCACACAATGTTTAGTTTATTTAATCGAATCTTACCATGAAGTAGTGTGTTTATCCTTCGGGATGAATACATTATTTGTGGTATTATGCTTGTTTATTTAAACTACTGGGGATATGAGATCAGTACAGTCTTGTATTTTCAAAAATCCAAAATAGTTTTTTTCTCCAAATTATATATTAAATTAAATTCAAACAGGTGTTGAGATATCCATCCTGACAACTAACAACTACACGACCCCCTGACTTTTTTAGTGCTGACAGTTGTGTGTTAGTTAATCCAACTATAACTAGAAATCAAATATAAGTTTAGTCTCAATGAGAAGCTAAGGAATCACCACCTTCATGACTCACTGAAAACAAAACAATACATCACAAACCTAAACATCAACAAGCACATCAAACAATTTATTTCAAAAAAACAATAACACAACACGCTACAACAAAAAAAAATTTGGGTTGCTTCCTAAGAAGCGCTTGGTTTAACGTCATCAAACAGAAAAATCCAGATACTTACTCAAGTTGACCCATCTTTAAGACCTCAATAATTATAGGCCTTTCTCCATCTATGTAGGCTTTAAGTCTTTGTTTAATCACTTTAAGCACCCTACCACATTTTGAATCCTTAATATCGATTGCACCAAAAGGATAAGCTTTAATTACAGTAAATGACCTCTACCACCTATACTTAAGTTTTCTAAGAAATAATTTTAATTATGTATTATACAATAAAACCTGCATCCATTCTCAAAATGTTTTCTAAGAATCTTTCGATCATGCCAATTTTTCATCTTTTCTTCAGAAAACTTTTGCATTTTCATAAGATTCTTGTCTAATTTCCTCGAGTATATTTAGCTGCAATAATCTCTTCTCACCAGCTTCTTTTAAGTTTTAATTAAATTCCTCAATAGCCAAATAAGCCTTATGTCCTATTTCCACTCGCAAGTGACGAGCTTTTATAAAAATGAGCTTATATAGAGATATATCTCTATAGGAGTTTTGTAAGTAGTCCTATAAACCTATAATGCATCTTCTAGTCTTAAGGACCAATCTTTCAATTAGGATTGACATTTTTTCTAAAATTCTCTTGATTNCACTCTGCAGGTCAAAACTAAAACTTTTAAGATAGCCACAGAACTGAAACTAAAAAAAAATTAAAAATTAAACAAGATTAAATTCACCACCACAACATTCAAAATATAATACAACTCAAAATTTAATCACAAATATCACAAAATGACAATTNTCCAACTAAGAGTGCATTCAGTAATTAAAATGAACCTAACAACCAAAATTTAACTCAGCCGTGGACTCTTAAAACCGCACCCTTTGAAATCCAGCCAACAGCTTTAATGCCCAAACGCAAGCAACACAAACGTTCATGCCCCCTTTTCTCATTATCAATAATAATAACCCTCCCCATGCTTACAACGGTACAAACAGCTCACCCATACTCCCTTTTTTTCATTGTAGTGGCAATGACTCTCACGAGTCTTCAGCACAAACAATGTTGCCCGTTTATGCACAAAATACATTGATAACATATGAAAGTTATTGCATCCCCATCAATAACATATGATATTAGATAAAATTTTNACACCATTTTTTGGAGGCTTTTTCGTATGGTGTGTGGAGTGCATTGTTATGTTAGATGCCTCATTACTTTGCAATACTCCAAGATTTTTGTACCGTCGGGTTCATCTCGTCAATCAATTTTGATTGTAACTTTGATAAATTAGAGTTCTACATGATTTCTAATTGCAATTTGACTAATTTTTTTTCTAAAAATATTATCTCGAGATTCATGTCATGCCTTCGAGATTCATGTGGATGATACAATTTTGTTGATAGCCTAATAATTAAACTTTAATATTTTTTTTATTTTAAAGTTTGAACTTGAATGTAATTAGTTCAAACCTTTAACTTAATTGAGATAATTTAGTTTCTAATCATATGTTCATAATATAAACTATTTATTTTAACCTTACATTATGTCTATATTAATTTTAAAATTATTTACTCTTTCAAAAACTTTTTATGATATAACTAACAAATAAATTTCATTTTGAGCAATCCATAAACGCCACGTGGCTCAAAGGCAAAGTCATTTTTCTTAATTGGTGCAATGCATCCCGATTCTTTTTTGGTGTCTTTCTTTTTGCGTAAGCCTTTTTTATTCTGTGTTTTCTTATTGGCCCCATTCAGATTTAGGGCAAGTTTGAGAGAGCTTATAAGTGCGGTGATGTTTTTGAAAACACCGTCTAATCATTTTATTTGTGCATTTTTGAAAACGCTGTCTGTCGCGTTTGAGTTTTTTTACACTAAACGCGGGTCGCGGGCCGTGTTTCAGGATAAGCTGTTTATGCTGAAACGCACAAGCTGACCCAAAGATACTTTTTTTTACGATTTCCATGGCCAAACTAACAATTGTTATTTAGGCTACATTTAATTTTATTTATTATATTTAATAGGACTTGATGGTAAATAAGATCATCTTTATTCAAACAAACATTAAAATATATTCTTACATACCAAACAATTCTTGTGTATTTGCGTATCTTCCCTAATAAAATTTAATATTTATATTTACAATACTTTAGTATTGCCGCGATTCATACTTTCAATACCCTTATTACTGCTTAGAAATCATGAATCTAATTTGGTGATTTGAAATGAGAATCTCTCATGTTCTTATTGTTNTACATAGCAAACAATTCTTGTGTATTTGCGTATCTACCCCCTAAAACTTAATATTTATATTTACAATACTTTATAGTATTGCAGCGATTCATACATTCAATATCCTTATTACTGCTTAGAAATCATGAATCTAATTCGGTGATTTGAAATGAGAATCTCTCATGTTGTTATTGTTGAACGCGCTATTAAAAAAAAAAGCTCTCGACCTACAGCTTATCGTTGAATGCGCTATTAAAATCTTCGACGAAGAATACGCTGTTGCCGCCGACGAGGAGGACCAACCCCCGAAAACCCTAGATGAGTTGAGGCAATATTTTTTCTTCGACAANCTTATTGTTGAACGCGCTATCAAAAAAAAGCTCTCGACTTTCAGCTTATCATTGAATGCGCTGTTAAAAGCTTCGACGAAGAATACGTTGTTGCCGCCGACGAGGAGGACCAACCCCCGAAAACCCTAGATGAGTTGAGGCAATATTTTTTCTTCGACGACACTGGTGAGTTTAAATCGGTATACAAGCAGTAATGTTCAATGCTCGGGAAATTAGAAAATCGAAAAGAGGAGCTAGACAGGAAGTTTAAATCAGTCAAAATATGGAGAAAAGTTATTTGCATAATCTTTGTCTCGATTTTTGAGGCACTTCTCATCTACTCTGTGGTAGTTGCTCTTAAGGCATTACCTCGTTTAGCGGCGGTAATGGCGGCTGCTACTATGATTCCCCTGGGATCCATGAGAAAGTTGTTTGATTCTATGTGAAAGAACCATCAGAATGAAAAATTTTCACCGTTTTAGATCACAAAGAGCCTTGAGTGCCGAAGCCGACGACAAAGTCGTCTGAACTTATCGATCCTTGAGTGCCGACGATCTAAGAAGGATCTCAGCGCTGAAATAGGATCTAAGGTTTGCTCCCTATCTCTGATACCATGTCAAACATTTTAAGTAAATAGGCCGAATGCTCTTTTCTCCTTTGATTTCATTCCAATAAATAATTGTCTGTACAATCTATCTTCGGTAGCCTAATAATGCATAATAATATGTAAAGTCTATTTTAGATAATTTAATAATACTTCTCAGAGAAAAGAATATGTACAATTAAAATAAGACATTTAATACAGTAATTTTGTTTGTTTGTTCTCTATTTTTCNAACACTGGTGAGTTTAAATCGGTATACAAGCAGTAATGTTCAATGCTCGGGAAATTAGAAAATCGAAAAAGAGGAGCTAGACAGGAAACTTAAATCAGTCAAAATATGGAGAAAAGTTATTTGCATGATCTTTGTCTAGACTTTTGAGGCACTTCTCATCTGCTCTGTGGTAGTTGCTCTTAAGGCATTACCTCGTTTAGCGGCGGTAATGGCAGCTGCCACTATGATTCCCATGGGATCCATGGGAAAATGGTTTGATTCTATGTGAAAGGACCAACAGAATGATAAATTTTCACCGTTTTAGATCACAAAGAGCCTTGAGTGCCGAAGCCGACACAAAGTCGTCTGAACTTATCGATCCTTGAGTGCCGACGATCTAGGAAGGATCTCGGCCCTGAAATACGATCTAAGGTTTGCTCCCTATCTTTGATACCATGTCAAACATTTTGAGTAAATAGACTGAATGCACTTTTTTTCCTTTGATTTCATTCCAATAAATAACTGTCTGTACAATCTATCTTCGGTAGCCTAATAATGCATAATAATGTGTAAAGTCTATTTTAGATAATTTAATAATACTTATTTCTAATCTAAATATTCAGCTAAGAGAAGAATATGTACAATTAAAATAAGACATTTAATACAGTAATTTTGTTTGTTTGTTCTGTATTTTTCAAATCCTTTATTGTGCTAAATGATTATATGATTAGCGTCAAGATTTAACGGTTTTATTTTGGAGAATTTACAAACATGTCACTAATTTTCTATGTATTTATATATATATCTAATATTTTAACGGAAATTTACATACATAGCACCTCATTCTTATGGATTTAAGTCTCACATCTATAGTTTTATTTTTCCACAAAGCACTTTACTTATGGATGAAGAAGATTGATTTGACTATTAAAAGATGATAACGAGTACTACTTTTTATATGATGTTTGTAATTATGAAAGTTTTAGTGTGAGATAGTTAAATATGAAAATTTTAAGGGCTATATTTGTAAAAACGTCATATTTTTAATTTTAATTTATACATATATAAGCCATATTAATTTTACCTTAAAAAGATGCATTCTAAAAATAATCTTTATAAATATGAAGATAAGATTATTTCATTAGCTCTGTTAATTAATACTTATGAATATTTAAAGGGTAACTATTTGATGACATTTATGTAAATATAATTTATTAGTGTGCTTTTGTGTTATTCTCACTCTAGTTTTTCTATTCTTCATCTCTATGGGAATTGACTCACCTGTCGATATGGTTGAGTTGAGCCGACATGATAAAGTGGTTGAATCGAGCTCACCTGATAGAGTGTCTTATCCGGCTCACCCCCGTTTTCTTCGAGAAGACAACTTAAGTTTATCTTCACAAAAGTAGTCATCATGACCTAACATGACACAAATACATTTCTCATTTAAGGATGTCGCTCAACACTAGAGATTTAGTCCCATTATTCAGATATCACATATGATCATCGTACTGACAAAATCTGACAATGGCCGACAATAGCTAATAACCACGACATTAACCTCACATCACAAAACCTAGGAAAGGTCGCCGTAAAATAAGCTAAACTATAGATTATAATTGATTAGAAGTTAAATTTTGACTTTGTTGAATATTTATTATAGATATTCATTATAATTGATAGAAAAGTTATTCGATTTTTCATGATCGATTGTGATGGGTAATACCAATTGATGGATTGTGATGTGTAAAGTTGAGCAGTTAGATATTTGAATACCTGGGAATTGGCTGGTAAATGTAGCATGTATAGGCTTTGTGAATGTGGCATGTGAATCTCACCTTTTACCTCGCGAAGAAGCCCCTGTGCCCCGCGTCGTCTCCCAACTCGCCCGTGTTCCCGACCCGGCGCGTTCTTCTTCCTCGACCGGGAAAGANCGGAGAATTTACAAACATGTCACTTATTTTCTATGTATTTATATATATATCTAATATTTTAAGGGAAATTTACATACATAGCACCTCATTCTTATGGATTTACGTCTCACATCTATAGTTTTATTTTTCCACGAAGCACTTTACTTATGGTTGAAGAAGATAGATTTGACTATTAAAAGGTGATAATGAGTACTACTTTTTATATGATGTTCGTAATTATGAAAGTTTTAGTGTGAGATAGATAAATATGAAAATTTTAAGGGCTATATTTGTAAAAACGTCATATTTTAATTTTAATTTATACATATATAAGCCATATTAATTTTACCTTAAAAAGATGCATTCTAAAAATAATCTTTATAAATATGAAGATAAGATTATTTCATTAGCTCTGTTAATTAATACTTATGAATATTTAAAGGGTAACTATTTGATGACATTTATGTAAATATAATTTATTAGTGTGCTTTTGTGTTATTCTCACTCTAGTTTTTCTATTCTTCATCTCTATGGGAATTGACTCACCTGTCGATATGGTTGAGTTGAGCCGACATGATAAAGTGGTTGAATCGAGCTCACCTGATAGAGTGTCTTATCCGGCTCACCCCCGTTTTCTTCGAGAAGACAACTTAAGTTTATCTTCACAAAAGTAGTCATCATGACCTAACATGACACAAATACATTTCTCATTTAAGGATGTCGCTCAACACTAGAGATTTAGTCCCATTATTCAGATATCACATATGATCATCGTACTGACAAAATCTGACAATGGCCGACAATAGCTAATAACCACGACATTAACCTCACATCACAAAACCTAGGAAAGGTCGCCGTAAAATAAGCTAAACTATAGATTATAATTGATTAGAAGTTAAATTTTGACTTTGTTGAATATTTATTATAGATATTCATTATAATTGATAGAAAAGTTATTCGATTTTTCATGATCGATTGTGATGGGTAATACCAATTGATGGATTGTGATGTGTAAAGTTGAGCAGTTAGATATTTGAATACCTGGGAATTGGCTGGTAAATGTAGCATGTATAGGCTTTGTGAATGTGGCATGTGAATCTCACCTTTTACCTCGCGAAGAAGCCCCTGTGCCCCGCGTCGTCTCCCAACTCGCCCGTGTTCCCGACCCGGCGCGTTCTTCTTCCTCGACCGGGAAAGAATCCAGGAAGCAAGTGGAAGACAAGCCTAAACCCATCTTCTTCCGTTGTTTTCCAGCTCTATTCGCCACTGTAAAATGCTTCACCCGACCCGGCGCGTTCTCCTTCCTCGACCAGGAACGAGCGCTCTTCTTGGGTCATTCTGCACCATTGCCGCTTTGAATCTCCTCTCCAGGTATTCAGTGTCTGGGATGAAATTTCTAATATTGTTTATCAATGACTTCTGAGCACTGCAGTTCAAAGATCAATTAACCAGTCAAATTTTGCGCGAGCTTTAAAATTAATCTGGAAATTACTACTTTGTTCCTAATTTTTCTTGATTCATTTNCTCGTTTAGCGAAGCGGAAGAATCTGTCTAAATTAGGAAGTTACGTGGGTTGGGGTGCGGCAAAGTCTCGCGGTATGGTACAGGGGTAATGTTGTAATTACATATTGTGATTAGTGAACGAGAGTTTCTAATTACATATTCAACCATACATGCTAATATTCTTATAAATTCTAATAAATTATGTGTCATGTCAATTCCAATAAAGATCGATTGTGATGAGTGAACGAGAGTTAATCTATTATTTGATGGAATTTATGTAAATATAATTTATTAGTGTGCTCTTGTGTTATTCTCACTCTAGTTTTTCTATTCTTCATTTTTATGGGAATTGACATCAAGTGACAATATGGTTGAATTGAGCCGGCATGACAAAGTGGTTGAATCGAGCTCACCTGATAGAGTGTCTTATCCGGCTCACCCCCGCCTTCTTCGAAGAAGACAACTTAAGTCTATCTTCACAAAAGTAGTCATCATGACCTAACGTGACACATATACATTTCTCATTTAAGGATGTCGCTCAACACTAGAGATTTAGTCCCATTATTCAGATATCACATATGATCATCGTATTGGCAAAATCTGACATTGACCGACAATACCTAATAACCACGACATCAACCTCCCGTCACAAAACCTAGGAAAGGCCGCCGTAAAATAAGCTAAATGAAAGATTATAATTGATTAGAAGTTAAATTTTGACTTTGTTGAATATTTATTATAGATTTTCATTTTAATTGATAGAAAAGTTATTCGATTTTCCATGATCGATTGTGATGGGTAATACCAATTGACGGATTGTGATGGGTAGAGTTGAGCAGTTAGATATTTGAATACCTGGGAATTGGCTGGTAAATGTAGCATGTATAGGCTTTGTGAATGTGGCATGTGAATCTACTCCTGAATTAATGAAACGCAGTGGCACTGTATGATTAATTGGTATAATTTTTTAAGATTGATATGGCCAGGCACTCTTTAAACCTTTCATTGGAAGTGAAGCTCTCCGAACCGTCCTCGCTCCTTCGAACCTCACCTTTTACCTCCTCTCATTGTCGCGAAGAAGCCCTTGTGCCCCGCGTCGTCTCCCAACTCGCCCGTGTTCCCGACCCGGCGCGTTCTTCTTCCTCGACAGGGAAAGAATCCAGGAAGCAAGTGGCAGATAAGCCTAAACCCATCTTCTTCCGTTGTTTTCCAGCTCTATTCGCCGCTGTAAAATGCTTCACCCGACCCGGCGCGTTCTCCTTCCTCGACCAGGAACAAGCGCTCTTCTTGGGTCATTCTACAACATTGCCGCTTTGAATCTCCTCTCCAGGTATTCAGTGTCTGGGATGACATTTCTAATATTGTTTATCAATGACTTCTGAGCACTGCAGTTCAAAGATCAATTAACCCGTCAAATTTTGCGCGAGCTTTAAAATTAATCTGGAAATTACTACTTTGTTCCTAATTTTTCTTGATTCATTTTTTCCTGGATGGTTGGAAAGTTCTACTTGAAAAACTGATGTGTGTGGTGAATCAATGGAGAAACCAGGTGAAAATGGGAGGAATACTAAACTTCTGAGTAGTGTTAGTGCAAATTTAAGTCAATAAACGCAATGAGATAATCCTTATGGTCTCTCATTTGCTTATCCAAATCATTTGGGGTTAGTTATATTAAACCTTAGTTTTGCAATGAAATTATAACTACGGTCACATTTTAGGAATAAGAACATAATAGGAATGAAAGCATGTAAGAGACACGAGTTGAATCTTTACAATTAGATTGTCTTGCTTTATTAATAAACTTCTCATATTTAAGATTAAGGTGCATCACTATTAAAAATTTCTTGTTTTGGGCTGAAGTTTCAATTTCTATTCTTTTCATTTGGAGCAATTANACTTGCTTTATCTTTGCAAATTTATTTATAATACTTTCTTTACATTTTTTTGAAAAGGAAGTGTTTATGGTGTTGAATCTCAGTATGCAAAATAATCCTTTGGTTCTTAGTATGCAAAATAATCCTTTTGTTCTTAGGAATGAAAGTATCAATCCTTTTGTAGTCTTTGCATTACAGGGAGAATTGTGCCTTGAGTGCAACCTTGTATTCTTGCTAGGCAATAGGTTATTTTCTTTTACACTTAATAAATTTGAGATTTCAACTCCAATGATTATTAATAAACTCCTCATATTTAAGATTAACGTGCATCACTATTAAAAATTTCTTGTTTTGGGCTGAAGTTTCAATTTCTATTCTTTTCATTTGGAGCAATTACTTAAGATATGCACTAGTTACATCTGGACCCAAACATCTATCATGAACCATAAGCTTGGTATTTGCATAAAGATATTCCCCTTATTCCCAGCATGCCGGGGTTGGGTAGGTTGAACGAGTCACTTTCTTTCCTTTTATTTGATGATCATGGTGTTAAAATTGTGTGCAATGATGGCGGGCTAAGATGGTGGGATGAAGAGCATGTTCTTATATTAGAAGATGGAGCTCCTATTGTTGTTTCTGGTTGTGGGCTAAGATGGTGGGATGAAGATTATTTCAAATTTAGGGGCAATTTGGGGCAGCTTGCGGGCGGCTTAACTCGTTTTACAAACTTATCCCACAACTCCATTTTTAATTTGTTAAGGTTGCTAGTAGTCCTAATTCGATTAGGATAGTCAACCTGTGGATCGCACTATTTTATAAAATATACATATATATTTTAAAAATACAAAACTACCCCTACAACAAAATAGCATTTCACCCATAAGTTTTCATTTGCATGCAATCCAAATTGAAATGAATGAAAAATTTACAAAGGTCCACGGTTGACTATTCTGATCGAGTTAGGACTACCCTCTGTAGGGTGATAGTTTGGTAGTTATCAGTTAAGGCTGGGATATATATAGCACAGCTCTAAGTCCTATGCGCCATCGTGCTTACTGTCCTTTTCGGACTTTTGGTCCGTTTTTCGTGGTTTTTCTACGAGTTTTTTTTCGTGGTTATTCCCCAGTTTTTCTACGGATTTTGTTTCCGATGTTTTTGCTTCAAATTTTCTACGGATTGCTCTTTTCGACTTTTTCTCCGTACTGTTACATTTTCACGCACACCTCAGCATATACCTGCATTACTTGCCTGATACTACGGTTTTTCCCCTTTTGAGCTACTTCTGTTTTCTCGCTACTACTGTTTAGTTTACTACCTGCACTGTCACTACTGTTGTTTCTCCGCACTGTACTTTACCTTCTGTGCTCTACTGTACATTTACTCTATTACAAATCATGACACTTGCTTATGAAAATTGAAATCACCTCACAAAATTCAAAATATAAAATAACTCAAAATTTAATCACAAAAAACATAAACTTTGCAACTACAACTAAATTAAAACGTTTCATTGGATGACCGGGAGTCCCTCGGAGGAGGTAGCTCGCGTGTTGCTAATGAGATCTCCCACAGTCTGGATGAAAGTACGAAACTCATTAAGTTGGGTTTAATAAATTCATCCGGACTAAGTGAATCCGATGAAAATGATGGAACCGTGGAATCCTAGCCTGTGTCGGCATAATCAACTTTAACTTTTGTCTTAATAAAGACATTAAGCCATCTCAATTTTCAACTTTCTAAAACATGATACTTCTCTCACCTCTTCAATTTGTCATCTTTAGAACTAAACCTGCAACGACGAGGAGCGTGGAGCATGCACCATGGGCAGCACGACCATCTTCAACAGCAGAATATGTTTACTTCAGCTAAATCATTCCTTAGAACTAAATAACAAACCATAAGACTTCGAGGTAGCTTGCTTAGTGCAGCATAAATCCTCATATGATGTTTTAGGCCTTTGCACAACCTTGCTGTACAATATAAGGCTCAACTCGTTTTAGGTTTTCGAGGTTGTCATCTAGTATTACATGAATCCACCTATCTTCTAGGCGGTTCAAATGATCGATATTAAATGAATGTAAGCTCTAAATAATTAAAAAATGGAAAGATGAAACATAACTATTTTCTCTGAATCAAAGCCAAACAATATGATAAATTGGGAAGTCACCAAGATACCCTCTTGGATCCATGACATCCCTTAGTTTTTCCTCCGTTGGATTCCTTACAATTAAATGTTCCAAAATTAACACTTTTCGTCTATTAGATTCTGATCATCATAATTTCATTGAAAAGTCCTTAGTCTTTGAACTCGTAAAAATATCTTTCATGATCTAAATCGAGAGTTTTCTTAGATAAATTCGGTTATCTAAGATGTAATTAACTATATGGGTTTGCCCTTATTGGAAACCAAAACGGCCCCAGATTAATATAAGTCCTATCTAATTCTTTTTGTACTAGATAGGGGAACATGTTGGCTAACATAACATGTTTTGCATACCAAACGAGTGTCATACATGAGTAGTTTATTTAATCGAACCTCAATATTAAGCAATGTGTCTATTCCTCGGGATATATGTGTAGTTTGGTATGCAGTGCTTGGTTATTCAAACCCTCGAAGGTATGAAATCAGTTTGATTTCACATTTTAAAACTAAAAAATTATATTTTTAAAATTAAAAGTCTTTCCGAAGCGGGAGACGGGATTTCGATTCCTGCGGCCGGCAGCTTCTATTGGACGACCCCTTTTAAAATCCAAGCTTTTGTGTCGATAGGCGTTTGGCCAAATTATAGGAGGGAGCATGGCTTTACCAAACCCTACTAATATGTGTGCTTTTTAATAGCTCAGTTTTATGCATTTTTAACTTTACAAAATTGTTTTTTTAAAATGTTAAAATGGTCCCTAATTCTTTACAATGGTTCAATTTAATCTCATTCTATTAAAATGTTAATTTAGTCCACATTTTTTTAATTAGGGCTAAAAAGTCATTCCTAGGGTTTATCTCAACCCATATTAAAAGAGATTAATGACTAAATTGACACTTTTCTAGACTATAAAGATTATAATGACCATATGCAAATACTTAGTAGAAGGGCAATTTTATGATCATCCTCTAATTTTTAATGCTCTTTTTTATTATAGGGGAGGATAGCTATTCATTTTTATGTTCTATTTAATACAATTGTGGTTACTGAATCTTTACTATAAAATCATATTGAAATTTGCAAAGATAGCTACTGATATCAGAGTTTACCAAACAACAACGAGAAATACAACTTTTATTACTGAAATTAAATAGGAGTTACAACAAACACACGTAGAATTTAGAAATAACAAAATATATAATACAAACGCCAAACTAGGGCTTTGGTCGAGGGTGGTGGGAAGGTTGTGGTACAATTGTTGTTGTTGGGGAAATAGAGAGCTTGAAAGGCGATGCAACAACAAGGGAGGTGAGGTGGCTAGAGGCTGCACTGCAGCAAGGGAGGGGAAGGTTGGCGGTATGGNCGATTCAGAAGTTTTAATCAAGACATTTGCAAGATAAAAAAAAATGTGAGAGACTTGAACCTATCATGCCAAATCTGAACAACTAACAGAAACATGGCTTTGGTTATCTTCTTTGCCTGAATAACCTGCACTCAGAAAAATAAAATTATAATTAAAAAATATGTTGAGAATTAGACAAAGCATAAATGAATCAATCATTATGAACATAAAGGAATTGAAAATAGAAAATAGAAAAAAGAGATTTTGTATTTTTTTTTGTCAGCATATCTCTGATTAAGAGCTGAATAAGCATGCATTTGATTATATGGTTAGTTTTGGGGATTTAAAGGGTGCTAATCTAGCAAATCTCAATGATTCGACACGAATCTCGAGGCATGCACAAATCTCAAGGCATGCACGAATTTCAAGGCATTCATTTGGCTAAGAAACATTCAAGCTTCAATTGAGGGTCATCCAGAGTTCCAATTTCAACAAACTTAAAGTCAAGGTGATCAACTCGATGAGATGAACCCAATGATATCAAAATTAGTCCAATCCGAGCCAACTAAAGCCCTGATCGAGCCATCAAACCAAGTTTGTTGGTGATATCGAGTTGTGGTATGAAAAATTCGAATAATGATAATGTGAAATGCAAAGCTAGTTATCATGTGGGTATATAGAAATTGAAATCGTTGGGAAATGATCAAGAAGGNACAACAGGTGTAGAATATATTGCGGTGAAGTCATTTCTGATCCCTCGTTATATCAGTTTGTAGGATCTGTCGAACCACAAACATTGCACCATCCGGTGGAAGTTGTTACTCACAATTATCTTCATCTGTCTCTTTATCACTAACTTCTTTCACTGCACCCTATTCAGTGAAGGACACTACTCGACTTGACGAGCAACTAGACGCGGTGTGTCCAAAACCATGACATTTGAAACTTTTTTTAGTTGATACTGTATTGGGGGTTTTTGTTCTTCTCAGGTTTCTTCTCACTCTGGACAGTTTTATTATTCTCCTGACCATACTTTTCAACTGCCTTAAGTGTGCTCCTATAGATGTCTCCAACTATGGGTGGTTATCTAAATGACAGTGGGTGTTTGCTTTGCTTCTGCTGTCTCTCCATCTTTAGTGCTAAGGTATGATCGTCAACCAGTAAAGTTGTAGTTGAACAACATTGTCGATGACGGGCTTCAGATCTCTAATATCTGGCTATCGTGCTCCTCTTTGCGCTCCGTCATATCACATTTCAACTTAAGTTGCATACACTATGTTGTATACTCTTCCAGTGGTAGGTCCTACTACTCTAGTGTGGGGGTAGATAATGTCGCTACAACTCCCTCTTCATCTTCTCCCAGGTAGTTATCTTGCTTTGACCTTCTCTATTTCTCTTCCTCTTCAGGTTNATCCTCTTTGCGCTCCGTCATATCACATTTCAACTTAAGCTGCATACACTCTGTTGTATACTCTTCCAGTGGTAGGTCCTACTACTCTAGTGTGGGGGTAGATAATGTCGCTACAACCCCCTCTTCATCTTCTCCCAGGTAGTTATCTTGCTTTGACTTTCTCTATTTCTCTTCCTCTTCAGGTTCTCGCAACACAACGAGATGCTCTTCTTCAAGTTGATAGCAGCAAGTAGGGTTGTAATTGAGCCTAGTCGAGCCGACTATACCATAGATTGGACTTGGCTTAGTATAGTTATAAGTTGTTCATGTTCGGCTTGAGCATGTTTTGAGGTTTCACATGTTCAAGCTCGATTAGTTTAGAATTTTTAATACTTGAATGATATAGTAATATGATAACATTAAATATATATAATTAAATAACTTCTAGCTAATCCAATTTTATTTAAATTNATTTTCAATACTTGAATTTGATTTGTATTTGATTCGTTTATGAAAAGTGAACACGTATTTAAAAGATTTAAAAATTAAAGCAAGTATTTAGATTTTCATATGAAAATTTAAGTAAATAATTAAATGAATCAAAATAAATTAACAATTTAATAAATCAGATAAGAAAATGAACTAACCTACATGATCTCATTTAGTGTATATAATAGATATTTTCTCACAAGAATGCATTCTAAGACATGGAAGAAACATGAAAACAAAAGCAAAAAATTTCAATGGAATTTGCGTTATCAAATAACACGCAATGCAAAACCCTTCAATAATTGATATAGTAATATGATAACATTAAATATATATAATTAAATAACTTCTAGCTAATCCAATTTTATTTAAATTATATATCATAAACGATATGAGCTATCATCAAGATTAATATTAAATATTTAAGAGATTACTTGTTAAACAACAAAAGAATTTGTTTGTGAACATAGATAAACAAGTTCAACTATGTTCATGTTTAGTTCATTTAATATTTGAGCTTTTAAAGAATGTTTGAGTTTCTTTATTCACTAATCTAAATAAACATGATCGTGTCTTAATCGAGCCGAGTTCGAGTTGTTCATCGAGTGCATTTGTCCTTTTACAACTCATCTCTGTATCCTTTAACATGCACTTCATCTCTCGGTCTTCTCTGATATCATATCCTAAAGTATTGTTGTCTGTCTTATTCTCTATTAAAATCATCCCTACATAAGGGATTCAAGTGTTCCTCTCACTCTCTTCATCGGATTCACTACCATGCTCGACGGTAACCTCTCCCTAGGTTCTTTCCTAAATATCAACGAGCTGTTTTAGTATTCAGCGGAGTTCTTGCTACATCTCTTTCCGGAGGGGTGAAATGGCATTGCAACCATCCTAAGATAAACATGTAGAATATTTTGGAAAATTTACTTGCATATTATATATTTATATATCTAATATTTAAAATTTAGTCTTTACTTTCATGTACATTATCATAATCACATCAAAATAAATCCATTGAAAGTCCATTTCACCTTAGAGCTAATGTTAGTGGCTTTTTTATATGTTATTCATGATTTGAGGGTCGGATGAGTAAATATTGATATTTATATTTTAAATATGTAAACATGTAAGAAAAATGTGATATGTATGCACATCCCCTTAATTTTTTTTT
>JXCR01147583.1:203331-215966 GCA_002079205.1 Phalaenopsis hybrid cultivar
TGAATATGTTGGAAACTGAAAGTGGATTGATTTAGAAGATGCAATCAGGTTGACTTAGGTGAATTTAATTCGTTTCTAAAGATTCAACATGTCCTTCTCATTGGGAAAGTTTAAATCCATTTCTATAGCTGTTGAGTTTACTTGGTATGAATGAATTGTGCTTCGTCATTTTGGAACCATGAGACTTGCTTCTTCGTAATTATGAGATATCTACTTGCACGGTGAAATAATAATGCATTGTGGAAATGATGATGAGATATTTACATTCAAAGCATCCTATCTATATCTATAGGTAAAAGTATAATACATCTTTTTCATATTTCTTTCTAAACATAGAAAAAAAGATGCTTAGCTTCTAAAATTAAAAGTTTGAGTATGAGATAAGTAAATACAAAAAAAAAGTGTTATATATGTAAATTTCTCATAAATATAATATATAAGGAAACACATTATTTAGGCTCGAAGGACTCCCCCACGCTTCTATCTTTTCTCTTCTCTTCGTCTCAATGGATTGATCTAATTTTTAAATTCATAATTTTATTTATGTTTGTCATATATAAAATAAGAAAAAATATTGTATTTAAACTTAGAACGTAGTCGAGTGAAAACTTATCAAGAATGGCTCACCTTGATGACACGTACAATCTAATATATGTCCTAATCCAAGAATGGCTCGGGAAGCTTCAATCATATCGTGCATCTCTTTTCTCACAAGTTCTCTTAACTCGTTGATTTGTTGCATCATCAATTCCCTAGTGCAGCCAATCGTTCTCAAAAAGCATTCTTCTTGTGAGAAGGGTCTTTCCAACGAAGTTTGAGCTATGAATTCTTCACTTACCACATATTTGAGAATGTTTAATTCTTTTTACGACTTATTGCTGTAATGTTAATGTGTACATACAACTCGACAAAAGACCTTACAATGAGAAAAGAGTATCCCCAAAAAGAGAGTAAGGTGTTCGCAGTAGTTCAACCAATTTTTTTGCGTGAACAGGAAATGTGCTTCGTGTGAAAAGTTCGATTCACGAATCACAAGAAATTGCGGGAAAATTGTTGCAACTAATAGAGAAAATTTCAGATTTATTTGAATTTGTTTGCAGTGTGTTTTGTTTCGATACAATGCAGGAAAAGTTCATTGAAGGGTTAATTTCAAATAATGATGTTTTGTGAAAAATTTGAATAGTGAATTTCGATGGAACCGGGAACTTCGAATTGTGGCAAACAAAGGTGACAAATTTGTTGGCACAGCGAGGAATTTTAAAGGCATTGTAAGCTACGAATAACAACACACAAATACATTTCTCATTTAAGGATGTTGCCCCACACTAGAGATTTAGCCCCGTTATCCAGATATCACATATGTCATCGTATCGCCAAAATCTGACATTTATCGGCAATACCTAATGACCACGACACCAAGTTCTCATCACAAGATCTCTTCAGGATCAATGTGAACACATATTTTACGTCCACCTGCACTTCAATTTTAAAAAAGAAAGTAATTATTCTCCTTAATATATACATTTTTCTGGATGTTGAGCCCATATGCTGAATTTTTTTTATTTTAGAAGCTAAGCATCTTTTTTTATATGTTTAGAAAGAAATATGAAAACGGTGTATTATACCTTTACCTATAGATATAGATAGGATGTTTTGAATGTAAATATCTCATCATCATTTCCACAAGTCATCATTATTTCACCGTGCAAGAAGATATCTCATAATTACCAATAAACATGTCTCATGATTCCAAAATGACGAAGCACAATCCATTCATACCAAGTAAACTCAACAGCTATAGAAATGGACTTAAACTTTCCCAATGAGAAAGACATGTTAAATCTTTAGAAACGAATTAAATTCACCTAAGTCAACCTGATTGCATCTTCTAAATCAATTCACTTTCAGTTTCCAACATATTCAAAAGTTTTATTCAAGATACTTGCAAGATAAATCAAATTTGAACAACTAACAGAAACCTGGCTTTGGTTATCTTCTTTGCATGAATAACCTGCACTCAGAAAAATAAAATTATAATTAAAAAATCTATTGAGAAATAGGCAAAGCATAAATGAATCAATCATTATGAACATAAAGGAAGAGAAAATAGAAAAGAGAAAAAATTAAGGGGATGTGCATACATATCACATTATTCTTACATGTTTACATATTTAAAATATAAATATCGATATTTACTCATCCTTGACATAAATATCGATATTTACTCATCCTACCTCAAGCATGAAAGGTGCTTAGTATATGTGTCCCTTGTGTGTGTGTGTGTGTGTGTGTGTGTGTGTGTGTGTGTGTGTGTGTCTCTATATATATATATATATATATATAATGAAAATGGGTGAAAATTACTATTTAGCGGTACGCTTCTTCTAGTTATTCTTGCATATAAAAAAAAGCACACTGTCATAATGGATAAAGTATAGGAAAGCCTAAAGGCTAAAAAAAAGCAAACTTCTGTGGGTTCAAATAGCTCACTGTCATAATGGATAAAGTATAGNAGAATGCCAACAAATATCCCCGCACATTCACATGCTCCAAAAATTGGTGAAAATTACTATTTAGCGGTACGCTTCTTCAAGTTATTCTTTCATACCAAAAAAAAAGGTTTAGATGACTCTGTATAACCCATCAAGTTAGAATAAACGGCACCTCGCAAATTTACAGGTAAGCAAATCTGTAGAACTTGCTGAAATTTGAATATCAGCAGAAAGCCATTNATATAAAAAAAAAAAGGTTTAGATGACTCTGTATAACCCATCAAGTTAGAATAAAAGGCACCTCGCAAATTTACAGGTAAGCAAATCTGTAGAACTTGCTGAAATTTGAATATCAGCAGAAAGCCATTATGGATGCAAAAAGAAAAAGCAGATCATCCAAATGCGCAATCCCAGTAATGAATATCACCCAGGCCAGCAAAGAGTGCGCAGCCACAGAAGATTGGAAAATACCCAGAAAAGCGTTAAATCACATTTATATTTCTAAGCCTAAAGGCTAAAAAAAAGCAAACTTCTGTGGGTTCAAATAGCTCACTGTCATAATGGATAAAGTATAGGAAAGCCTATAGAAATGTGATAATTCATTTACCAAAGAAATCTTCCAGGAGTTTAGATGTCAACCACCCATTGGAGAAGTTTTCCATAAAAAAAAATTTTTTGATCCAAAAAGACTAACATAATAAAGTTAAGAACCACTGTCGCCAAATCCACCAACAAGCGAAGAAACGCCAAATTCTCAAGGAATGTCTTTGATTTGAAACATTTATACCCATAACAGAAGAAAGGATATTTAAAGCATCCTAACAGCAACAATTCTGCTTGTTCATAGCAGTAAAAAAAATTCAAATACTTCATGGTATTAACGGCCTCAAAGCTTGGCGTAGGACACAAACTTCAGAAATTATGTACACAAGTGTCAAAGTTTATAAGAAAGGGTGGTAAAAATTAAACAATATATAAGCAAAAAATAAAAAAATAAAAAAATAATCGTGGAATAAGAGAAACATGCACTTAAGCGTTAGGAGTTTTAAAAAAAAAATCCTTAACAAATTGCTTTCGCATCATCATTTAGGCAATTTAATAATTTGATTCAAAACCACACTCTCTGCCCTCCTTATGTCCTTGCTACGCCGGTCAGCCTACCGCATCAAATCCTCAATGCTTATTCATAAATTGTCATCTTCTTCCTCATCTCCTCAATATCGAGTCTCACGGGATCTTCATCTTTGAACACAATTTCAGTATAATCAAACAACGATTTCCTATTATCTTCCAATCGTTTCACTGAAATTCTAATGTTATCAAAATGTGTACTCACAACAGAAGTCAAATCAAACATAATACTAATTAGTTTCATCTCAGCTTTAAGGGCATTTTCATAGTCTTTCAACATGGAACCAACCCACTTTTCCAATGGATCCCAGAGGAATCGATGACGCAACCCACATTACCACCGCTACACGAGGTGATGTTTTAAAAGCAACTACGAAAGCGTTGATGATAAGTGTCGCAGAAATCAAGACAAAGCTTATACAACTAACATTTCTCCATATTTTGACTGATTTAAGCTTCATTTCTTGTTTCACTTTTTGATTTTGTAACTCCCCGAGCATTGTCAATTGCTCCTGGTATACCGATTCAAATTCACCAGTGCCGCCGACGGAAAAATATTACCTCAACTCATCTAAGGTTTTAAGAGGTCGGCCGTCATCGTCGGCAGCGTCAGAACTTTTGATAGCGAGTTCAACAAAGCTGCGAGCTTCCTTAAGTCTCGGCACGAGAGAAGTAAAGAAATTACTAGTACATGCACTCTTCTTGAAGTAATTATTAACCAGTTGGAACATCACAAAATTCTTCCTAATTTCTTTTTTGTTTTCCGCAATTCTGCCAAAGTCATCTTGGTTAAGGAAAGCCAAGACTTGGTTTTCCAAATCTTCCTGATTCGCTGCCTCATGCAAGCTCAGTCTCGCACCGCGCTCCATATCGTTAGTAAAGTAAGTGATGTCAGCTAGTTCTCAGTAGCGAGTATGTGTAAATAGAGGGTGGACCTCTGCAAAAAGAAGCAGCTTATTTAAGTGACAACTTAAAGATAAATATCTAAAAAGAGATATCACTCACCAGAAAAAGAAACAACGCATAGGAATAAAAAATAACTATTACATAATTCAAGAGATGACCGAACAAAGAAATCAATCTCAAGGTAGATCTTGCCGTCCTGCAAACCGTAAATACCGAAGAAGAGGAAATGCCGAAGAATAAGGGTTTATCTATCGAGCAGGGTTGCCGAAGAAGAGAGATCTCAGGATCGTATGTCGAGAAGGGTTCACAGGGAAGAAGGTAAACGACGAAGGATGTCGGGACGACGGCGAGGGCGAGGGCGATGGAGAGGACAGAAGAGCACGGGAGGAAATCTTCACCAAACACGCGAATTCAACGCCGGCTTGGGGCTCTATTAACAAAAATCCAACGTTAATAAATATGTGTTATTTCTTTTTCTGGTGGGTTATATCTCTTTTTAGATATTTATCTTTAATTTCTCTTAAATAAGTTGATTCTTCTTGCAAAAATACATTCTCTATTTACATATACTCGATGTTGAGAACTCGTTGACATCACTTACCTTACTAACGATATAGAGCGCAGGGCGGGGCAGAGCTTACACGATGCAGCGAATCAAGAAGATTAGGAAAACCAAGTCTTGGTTTTCCTTAACCGGGATGACTTTGGCAGGATTGTGGAAAGCAAAAAACAAATTAAGAAAAATTTTGAGATGTTTCGGCTGGTTAATGACTACTTCAAGAAGGGTGCAGCTACGAGTAATTTCTTTACTTCTCTCGTGCTGAGTATTAAGAAGTTCGCGGCTTTATTGAACTGCTATCAAAAGTTTTGACGTCGCCGACGATGACGACCGACATCTGAAAACCCTAGATGAGTTGAGACAATATTTTTCCGTCGGCGGCACTGGTGAGTTTGAATCAGTATACCAAGAGCAATTGTCAATGCTCGGGGAGTTACAAAATCAAAAAGTTAAACAAGAAATGAAACTTAAATCAATCAAAATATAGAGAAATGTTAGTTGCATAAGTTTTGTCTTGGTTTCTGCGACAATTATCATTAGTGCTTTCGTAGTTGATTTTAAAGCATCACCTCGTGTAACGGTGGCAATCGCGGTTGCCTCTTCGATTCATCTGGGATCCATTGTAAAGTGGGTTAGTTCCATGTTGAAGAACTATGAGAACGTCCTTCAAGCTGACATTGAACTAATTAGTATTATGCTTGATTTGACTTCTGTTGTGGGTACAAATTTGGATAACATTAAAATTTCAGTGAAACGATTGAAAGATAATATCAGATCGTTGTTTGATTATGCTGAAATTGTGTTCAAAGATGAAGATTCCGTGAGGCTCAGTACCGAGGAGATGAGGAAGAAGACGGTCAAGTTTATGAAAAGCATTGATGATTTGATGCAGCAGCCTGACCGGCGTAACAAGGACATAAGAAGGACAGAGAGTGTGGTTTTGAATCAAATTATTCAACTGCCTAAATGTGATTTGGAAGCTCGAAAGAGGGAGAAGCTGTTGAAGAGGAGACGAGGCGAGTTAGGGCTTTTAAGAATAAGGTCTTTAGGGTTTATTTTAATATATAGTATAGTATATTAATTATAATATTATAATATTTATATTAATATAACAAATATTAATATATTATTATTTTTATTAATAACTTAAGTTACCAAAGCCTACTTGCTCACTTCAAGAATTCCGTTCATAGCTTGACAATGTTCCAGCTTACCTGATTCAAACTACTACCAAATCCAATAAAGATCTATATCCTGAATTACAAAAGCAGTTTCATAATAATTGGCAAAAAAAAATTTACTGAATTACAAAAGCAATTTAGAAAACCTTCTTAAAACCGCACCCTTTAATGGAAAATCAACAATGGATCGAGTTTCTGCACTGTGCTTTTATCCCACCAGCCTGCAAATCAAACAGTTGGTTTAGAACTTTAATGGAAAATCAACTATGAAAAGCATTTATTCGACCAGGTGGGGAACTTTAATTGAGTTCCTGCATAGNTTTAATGGAAAATCAACTATGAAAAGCATTTATTCGACCAGGTGGGGAACTTTAATTGAGTTCCTGCATAGCTCACAGATACCGGCATTAAGAAGAATCCCCTTTACACCATACTGTTTTTAATGGAGTGACTTGCTATTGCTTCAAAAATCTCAATAGCTTTTGGATATCTGAAAAATTTTCCAGATTTTTTTACCTTGAGGTACTATACAAGGTGTTTAAATAAAATTTCCTACTAAAACAAATTAAAAGGTAAAANTCAACTCAAGAAGGCAAATCCATCCTCCAAGATACACGAACACAATAATTCTTCCAAGATACATAAATACAGTTGAATAAACTTTCATTGCTTAAGATACAGGGATGAATAGCCCTCTCACCAATTTTGGGAGTTGCTGCATCTGAAACCAGGGATGGGAGAGAGGGAAACTGCCCTCTCACCAATTTTGGGAGTTGTTGCACCTCTCCCAAGCCCCTAAAATGACTTTCATGGATCTATTAATAGCCAAATAAGGACAATGCCAATCAGAGATTATATGGTATGTATGTAAATCTTCCAAAAAGACAATGCCAAACAAAACCTAAGCATGATATACCCAAGCATGATAAGACCTTTCCTGCATGATAAGCCAGCATTATGTGGATCTAGTAATAGCCAAATTTTGTGCATAAGCCCATGGTGACTTGCCTATAGTTGCAAGCACTAAAAGCACCAAGAAATAACTGAATTTTTCTTACAGGCAATGCCATCAATTTCAACTAATTCTATACCTTAAAAGGTATAATTGAAGCAAGCATAGTTTAAAGAAAGCCGTCAAAGCTTAATTTCAGCCAACTAAGAGTGCATTCAGTAATTTAAATGAACCTAACAACCAAAATTTAACTCAGCCGTGGACTCCTAAAACCGCACCCTTTGAAATCCAGCCAACAGCTTTATGGCCCAAACGCAAGCAACACAAACGTTGATGCCCCCTTCTCTCATTATCAATAATAATAACCCTCCCCATGCTTAAAACGGTACAAACAGCTCACCCATACTCCCTTTTTTTCATTGTAGTGGCAATAACTCTCACGAGTCTTCAGCACAAATAATGTTGCCCGTTTATGCACAAAATGCATTGATAACATATGAAAGTTATTGCATCCCCATCAATAACATATGATATTAGATAAAATTTTTATATTAAATATGTAAATAGATATGAATCCAGTGGTATCCATGAAATTCCTACTTTAATTTATTGATGAAACAACAGGATGCACACTTCACTCATTTTAATTATATATTCCAAGCTTTGAAATTGCAGCCTTACATGCATTCATGCTATATATTCAGCTAAGAAATACATTAAGCAAATCGACTAGTAATATAAGCAGATAAATCCCTGCATCATCTAGAAAGTATTGCTTTCTATGAAAGAAATAGCCCATAAAGAGAATCTAATCATCACAACATCCCCATATATCTATCTTTCAACATTTGAAAATAGTAAAATTGATCCATTATTGTGTAAAATCTGTACAAACCGTGTCTACTTTAGCAAACAGAAGAAGTTCATGTAACAGAAAGTCTATTACAGAGAAGTAACATAAACCACAAAAGCATTAAAATCATTTTCTTTCTCACAGAATCTAGTTAATTACCAATCCATGGCTGGCTTCTTATCAACCTTAATGAGGACAAAAATAATTAGATGCGTGAATGATAAGGTAAATTTGATGATAATCGTCGTCCATACATTTGGACTATATACCCACATTATAATTTCTCATTAATTTGTGTGCGAGGCTATCAACAATGTTCATCCGGACAATGTACCCTCATCAACAGAACTTTTACAGAAATAATATAACCATTATAGATGCAGCGGCTCCAATTTGGAGCCTCCAATTTGCATCTCTAACCCCTAAAGTTAAATATTTACATACAGAAGACAAGTTTCCATATTATCAATAATGAAGTGTCATAAGAAATATCATTATAAGTTATTACTATCATTATTCTCTCTATACCAGAGGGGACTCATAGGCTCTTCTAATATTTATGAAGTATAGAGATACAATCTTGGAAGGCCTTCCGGTACTTTTCTGTGAAACATTCATCTTTCCTTAATTTTCTTCTTCAATACTTCTGCCATCCAAATAGTCAGGCCACACCAGAATGAATGATTAATAAGAAAAGGTGCAAGCCTGTAAATCATCATAGAATAGTGCATCTATTTTTTTTCCCTAAATGCAGGAGATAATAATCATCATATCTTACTATTACTCCAGTGCAAATTTAAAATTTTCTTGACCTAAATATATAAATGACAAAACTAAAAAAAAAATCAAGATGACATGCATATACATTGGCATTTCGCTCACTCAGTTGAAAACTCAAGAAGTGCAACCTTAGGGGTAGTTTGTATATGAGTCGCAACGAAAATGCTGAAACCTGTTTGAATGTAATGCTTAAGCCTGTATGACTCACAACACAAGTGCATAATCGCCCAAGCAGAGCTCACTTATCAGCTCAGTACGCACAAACAAAAACAGATCTATAATAAATATAAAGACAAACAGATTTACAATTAATCTAGGTTTCACTAAAAAAAAAAAGGAAATAAACCTTAAAAAAAATTATGAAAATTTAACCTAAGAGGCAAGCATGAAAATAAATTTGAAATGTTAAAGAAAATATACTCAAAGAGGACGCCTCAGTAGCCTTACAATCAACTAAGCAAGAATATCGAGCACTGAAGCAAGAATATCGAGCACTGTCGATCCAACGTCGACTCGCCGAGGGCAAATATACTCTGTGGAAGACAAATAGAAGTAGAGATTAGAGAACGAACACAGACATTCAACCCTAAGCTTTCGACGAGACAAAGCTTCTAGCGGTTTTGAGACGAAGAGAAGGAGAGCCGGCCGAAAGCTTTCGAGAGGGGAGAGGGGAGAGGGGAGATGCCGAAATTGAGGCCGAACAGTAACGCGGGTTAGGGCTTAGGTTTTTACAATATAGTTTGTATATTAGTATATATAAATAATATATTATTTTAATTATATAACTTATATTATATAAATAAATAATATTTATATTACTAATTCTGTTTAGTATTATGTTGTTATTAATAATTTATTATATATTATAATTTATTGAATTTATTTTTTTAAAATTTGATACATTTTTAGACTATATAATTATTTTTTAATTCATATTTTTTTATATATAATTTGTTTAAATTATTTTATATTTCAAATGATAGTAATCGAGCATGAACGAACGCATTATTGTTCGTGTTTGATTCGTTTAACAAACCGAACGAAAAAAAATTATTTGTGTTTTTCTCGTTTGCTTATCGAACGAATTGAACACGATCTCTTTGACGAACCGAACACGAGTTGCTCGCGAACAACGAGTTTTTTTTACAGTCCTAATTATGTGTCTAGATTTAAGTGTTAAGTATATATAAATGATTCGAAATTAAGAAGACATGTAGATTTTCATTTAAATTTTGGTATTAAATGTGTAAATATATTTGGATTGAAGAAATATATAGGTTTATACTTGAATTTAGGAGTTAGTTGTAGAATTTAATGGTCTAAGCTAATAATCTGTATAGTTTATATATGAAATTTAAAGGTTTAAGTGTTATATATGTAAATGTACAAGTAATTGACTAATCTGCATACTTAGTTTAGGTGTTATATATGTAAATGTACAAGTAATTGACTAATCTGCATACATAATGACTGTGAATGATCCTATCCATCTAGATTTCAGTTTTCCAGGAAATAATATCAGTCTTGTATTGTATAATAAAATTTTTTGTCCTGACTCAAATTTCTTTTTAACAATCTTCTGATCATGTCATATTTTCATTCTCTCCTTATATATTTTATCATTATCATATGATTCAATTTTTATCTCTTCCAATTCGTTCAATTGCTATAATCTTTTTTCATCAGCATCTTTCAGATTAAATTTAATTTCTTTATCAACCAATATGCTTTATATTCTAATTCAACTGGCAAGTGACAGATTTTTCCAACGATTAATCTATAAGGGGACATTCCTATAGGAGTTTTGTAAGTTGTTATGTATGTCCATAAAGCGGTGTCCAATCTCACAGACCAATCTAATTTATCAGGATTTATGATTTTTTCTATAATTCGTCTAATTTCACGGTTAGATACTTCCGCTAAGCCATTGGTTTGGGGACGATAAGATGTAGAGATTTTATGTATAATATTATATTTTTCAGCCAAACTCTGAATCAGGTTATTCTTTAAATGAGTTCCTCCATCAATGATGATTATTCTAGATATTTCATATCTTGTGAAATATTTTTCATTTTAAAACTTGAAACGCTTCTAGCACACACTTGAGTAAAGTTATTGTCTCAATCTATATAGATACATAATCCACAACAATTAATATATATGAATTTCCAAATGAAAGAAAAAATGGTCTCATAAAGTCTAATCCCGAAGCATAAAAAATCTCAAATTCCAATGTAAAATTTAGAAGCATTTCATTTCTTTTAGATATATTGTCTACACTTTGACATCGATCACAAGATTTGATAAATCTATAAACATCTCTAAAAATAGTAGGCTCATAAAATTCATATTGTAAAATCTACAACCATAGTACAATTCCTCATACAACCATAATTTGACATTTCCTCCCAGTTTATGACTAAATTTGTTCTTTCACACACTTCTAAAACTTTTTTTAAGTTAATTAGACATGCATCAAATGAATCTCCAAATAATGGGAAATCATCCATAAACACATCTATTCCATCATCTATTAAATTGCTAAATATAGACATCATACATTTTTTAAATGTTGTAGGTGTATTATATGATCCAAATAACATTCTTTTGAAAGCAAAAGTTTCATAAGGACTAGTAAATGTAGTATTCTCTTGATTGTCAAGAGCAATAATATTTGGTGATAACCGGTATATCCATCCAGAAAGCAATAATGTTTGTACCCAGCAAGATTGTCTAACATTTAATCTAGGAAAGGTATAGGAAAGTGATCTTTTCTGGTGACAGCATTTAATTTTCTATAATCAATACATATTCACCAACCAGTAAATTGTCTTGTTGGTATTATTTCATTCTTCTTATTTATGTCAGCAGTTACTTCTCCTTTTTCAGGAACACAATGAATTGAACTTACCCAAGCACTATCAGAAATGGGATATATGATTCCAGCATCTAACTATTTTAAAATTTCTTTCTTGATTACTTTTTTCATCATTGGGTTCAGTCTCCTTTGCGGATCAAATCTAGGTTCATGTTCACTGTCCAATAAAATTTTGTGCAAACAAATAGAATGACTAATTCCTTTGATATCGGCTGAAGTCCAACCAAAAGTTCTTTTGTATTTCTTTAGCGTATCAAATAATTTTTGTTCTTGTAGTTCATTTAAATCTGAGGATACGATAACTGACAAGGTTGACAATTCCCCTAAAAATACATACTTCGAATGTTTTGGAAGAGTTTTCATTTCAAGTTCAGGAAGTTTTACAATAGATGATATTAAAATTTTGTTTTATGGTTCTAGTGAATCAAAGATTTCAAAATTTTCCTTAACATATTCTATTTCTTCATTATCAGTCCCATCAAAGTCATCTTCTATCTTATCATAATTTTTGCTTTCCAAATCCTCGTGCTCTTTTTCTCTTCAAGTATTTCTTTGAAATATTCCTCTCTCAAATAATCACATGTTTTCATTCTAAATCGTGCATCATCTTATTCTATTGAGGGATATTTCATTGACTTGAAATATTAAATGTTAACTCTTGGTCATTTACTCTCATGGTTAATTCTCCTCTTTAAACATCAATCATGACTCTTCCTGTAGCTAGGAATGATCTTCCCAAAATAATAGGTATTTCCTTATCTTCTTACATTTTGGAGAATTTACAAACATGTCACTAATTAATATATATATATATATATATATATATATATATATATATATATATATATATATATATATATATATATATATATATATATATATATATATATATATATATATATA
>JXCR01147583.1:216083-229407 GCA_002079205.1 Phalaenopsis hybrid cultivar
ATATATATATATATATATATATATATATATATATATGTATATGTATAATATTTTAAGGGAAAATTACATTCATAGATTTACGTCTCACACCTATAGTTTTGTTTTTACACAGCACCTTACCTATAGATGAAAAAAAAGAATTTGGTTATTAAAAGTTGATAATGAGTGCTACTTTTTATATGATGTTTGTAATTACGAAAGTTTTAGTGTAAAATAAATAAATACGAAAGTTTTGGGTGTTGTGTTTGTAAAATCATCATATTATTATTTTAATTTATACAAATATATGTCATCTTAATTTTACATTAAAAACAGTATTTTACTACTGACTTTTTTTATGTAATATGAAATATTTAAGTGATAACATCTAAATTATCAAAAAACAATTTTTATAAATATGAAGATTAGATTATTTCATTAGTTCTGCTAATTAACATTAATGAATAATTAAAGGGTAAAGTTTCGTCGCAGGGAACAGATGGGGGACCTTAGACTGCAATTAAGAGGGATGGATGAACTAGAGTTAATCTATTGTTTGATGTTATTAATTTATGTAAATATAATTTATTTGTGTGTATTTGTGTTCTTCTCCTTCTAGTTTTTCTACTCCTCATCTTTATCGAAATTGAGCTCACCTGCCGATGTGGATGAATTGAGCCGACCTGACAAAATGGATGAATCGAGCTCACCTGATAGATAGTTTAATCCGGCTCATCCCCGTATTCTTCGAGAAGGCAACTTAAGTCTATCCTCACAAAAGTAGTCATCATGACCTAACAACACACAAATACATTTCTCATTTAAGGATGTTGCCCGACACTAGAGATTTAGCCCCGTTATCCAGATATCACAAATGTTATCGTACCGCCAAATTCTGACATTGACCGGCAATACCTAATGACCACGACACCAAGTTCTCATCACAAGATCTCTTCAGGATCAATGCTAACACATATTTTACGTACACATGTACTTCAATTTTAAAAAAGAAAATAATTATAATATTCAAATATTTTTAAATTTTCTCCTGAAAATATACATTTTTCTGTATGTTGAGCCCATATGCTTAAACTTTTGATTTTAGAAGCTAAGCATTTTTTTTTTTTTATGTTTAGAAAGAAATATGAAAACGGTGTATTATACTTTTACCTATAGATATACATAGGATGCTTTGAATGTAAATATCTCATCATCATTTCCACAATTAATCATTATTTCACCGTGCAAGAAGATATCTCATAGTTACCAACAAACAATTCTCATGGTTTCAAAATGACGAAGCACAATCCATTCATACCAAGTAAACTCAATAGCTATAGAAATGGATTTAAACTTGACCAATGAGAAGAACATGTTGAATCTTTAGAAACAAATTAAATTCACCTAAGTCAACCTAATTGAATCTTCTAAATCGGTTCACATTCAGTTTCCAACCGATTCAGAAGTTTTAATCAAGATATTTGCAAGATAAAAAAAAAATGTGAGAGGCTTGAACCTATCATGCCAAATCTGAACAACTAACAGAAACCTGGCTTTGGTTATCTTCTTTGCATGAATAACATGCACTCAGAAAAATAAAATTATAATTAAAAAATATGTTGAGAATTAGACAAAGCAGAAATGAATCAATCATTATGAACATAAAGGAATAGAAAATAGAAAATAGAAAAAAGAGGAAAAATTAAGGGGATGTGCATACATATCACATTATTCTTACATGTTTACATATTTAAAATATAAATATCAATATTTACTCATCCTACCTCAAGCATGAAAGGTGCTATATAAAGGGACACACACAAAGCTAAGAACAACTGTTGCCAAATCCACCAACAAGCAATGAAAAGCCAAATTCTCAAGGAATGTCCAAAGTTAGTTGGAGGAAACAATCATGATGAGATAAACATGTATAATTTTTTTTTTTAATTTACATACATATTATGTATTTACATATCTAATAATTAAAATTTAATATTTACATACATATTAACACTATGATAATCACATCAAAATAAATTCATAAAAATGTTCATTTTGCTTTGAATAAAGTTAATGTTATTGTTATTTTTATATGATGTTAAGGATTTTGGGGGTCAAGTAAGTAAATATCAAATGTTTAGATGTTAAAAATGAGACAATTTGTTTGTTTTTTCTCTATTTTGTCAACTTTTTTTTGTGCTCAATGACTGATTCAGTTATGCTTTGCCTACTTTTCAACATGCCTTTTCATTTATAATTTTTTTTTTTTTCAAATTTGGCTTCATCTTGTTATTATGTAATTAATTTTTGTATTTTTTTGTCAGCATATTTGGAAGGTCAAACAGATGTCGAATAAAGAGAGTTCATAATTGAATCGAGCGTATCGATAAGACGAATCCAACGAGCCCAAGATTGCTCAATTCTGACATCGTTGAGACATCCAAATGTTCATCAAACGCTATCTGGTCGACGAAAGCACTCTGATCCGTCTGATCAAAGTGGTTCATATTTTTGCATTTATTGCACCCATAACATTATAAATAGAGTCTCACCCCTCTCATGAGGGTAGATGCTTGAAGATTGAGAGAGTAGTTAAAGCTTTAAAAAGGAGCTGAAGTATGACACCATCTCTGCGATTGTCGATCGTCGTCGGCCGCCGTCAACCATCGTCGACTGCCTTCAACACCCGCAGATTGTCGTCGACCATTGCCGACTGCCTTCGACACGAGTTGATCGCCATCGACCATTATCGACCTCCGTCGAACACAAATGTTGTCGTCAACCAACACTGACCTTCTTCGGCCGCCATCAATCACCATGAATAACAGTCGATTACCATTGACGGAAGCCGTCAATCGATATTGTAACTTGAAAAATCTTGTAATCGTTTTCATCCGTGGGACAAGACGCCTCTGTAATCATCAACCCACAGTGAATTTTTACAATTGGGCAGTGCCCCATGGTTTTATACTTTTACAGGTTTTTCCACGTACAAAATTATGGTGTCATTACAGGTTGTTTTTTTTCATCTGAGTATGTGTTGAATTCTCGTGTAACACTATGTCGATAATTCATCACTCTACTACCGCGAATTTTCTAGCACGCATCGAGTGATAGATTTTTCATTTATAAATTATAACAAATCATTAATTTTATTTATAAAATCTAGTAATTATTATATTTTTATCAACCAACGTTATTGTACATTACTTTGAAGGATTTACTTACATGTCACTAAGTTAATATGTATTTATACATATATCTAATATTTTATGGGAAAATTACATTCACAACAACCAATTCTTATAGATTTACATCTCACACCTATAGTTTCATGATGAGAGTTACTTTTAATATATATTTGTAATTATGAAAGTTTTAGGCACTATATATGTAAAAGTCCCATATTTTACATTTTCAGTGGTGACATTTTTTATGTAATTTTATGATGTAAAATGAAAAATTTACGATAAAGTTTAGCTGCTATATATGTAAATTTTAATTGGGTGGCAGCAATGTAAATGCCCTTTTTATTTTTGTAATTTATGAAAGACTTTATCGGGTGGTGGGCCCGTTAGATTAATTTTATAGAAAAATGAATGTGACCTATCTAAGTTATAAAAAATAATCTTTAAAAATATAAAGATAAGATTATTTCATTAGCTCTGTTAATTAATATTTATGAATATTTAATAGGTAAAGTTTGATTGCAGGGACCAGATGGGGGAACTTAGAATGAAGTTAAGAGTGATAGGTGAATGAGAGTTAATCTATTATTTGATGTGATCGTCCCGACAAGTAATGCTTGATACGTCATCGCAATTAACTCGAGGTTATTATTCATTCGAGCCTGACTCGCTATCCATAAACACATACAAATGTAAATGCAAACAATCATGTGATAAAAGTGGTGAGGAATGTGTCGTGGAAGCAGTGACTCAAGAGCGGGCGAGTCGTAGAAGACGATGACCTGATAAATGGGTGTGTCGTAGAGAGTGTGACCCAGAAGGGTGGGAGTGTCGCAGAGGCAGTGACCCAAATGAGTGTGTATTCAAGGCAGTGACCAAGAAGAGTGGACGTGTCGTTGAGGCAGCAACCCTAAGAAATGGGGTATCGTGGTGGTAGTGACCTGAAAGTGTAGGTGTGCCGTGAAGGCAATAACCCGAAGAAACGAGCATACTGTGGAGGCAGTGACACGAAGAAATAGGTATGTCGTCGATGCAGTGACTCTAAAGAGTGGGCGTGCCTTTGAGAGAGTAGTCCAAAGAAGTGAGTGTGTCGTGGAGTCAATGAACTGAAAGGGGTGGGCGTGTCGCGGAGACATTATCATGAAATATGGGTGTGTCGTGGAGACAGTAACTCGAAAGGGGTGTGTGTGTTGTGGAGGTAGCGACCTAAAATATTGGTGTGTCGTTGAGGTAATGACTCGAAAGGGGTGGGTCATGGGTGTGTCGTGGAGACAACGATCCGAAAGATGTGTGTGTCGTGGAAGCAGGGACCTAAAAAAGGTTTCCGTGTCATGGAGACATCAGCCTAAAAGATAGGTGTGCGGTGGATGCAGTGATCTGGAAATGTACTTACAAAGATCTGGAGCATTGTCGTAGGAAGTGTAAGGATGTAACCTCCCTTGGAGGGAATTACACAACTGATTAGCTCGGTGAGCGAGGGATAAGTGCATGAGAAACACAAATCCAAGTGCAACACTTGTAAATGCACAAGTCATAAAAATATGTAGGGTGCTATGCAAGTAAACTCACTCGCTTTGTTTTTTTTTTTTTTTTTTTTTTTTGTAAGTCGTGGTTCATTTTCCAGTTCAACNTGAGTAAGTCGTGGTTCATTTTCCAGTTCAACTCGACTCTTACAAGACTCGTGTCTCGCATGTATGGTTGGCCCATCACCTTAACTAGTTCTCCCAATCTTGCAAGGTCATAGGCGGCCTTGTCGCAACATGTGCGGGGTATCAGACGAGACTTACTATCGGGATAATTTATGCCTAACTTTCGGTGGGTCTTGCCACCACCAAACAGGAAACCATTTCCATAGTTTTAACATATCTCGAAATTTGTAGATGTGACTTCATGCTCGACCATGAATAGTCAGTTGATTGCTTACCTCAAAATGAAATTTTTTCATCTTGATCGTTCGTTTTTTTTTAGATTCATGCAAATATTTTTTTTACGAATACTAAATTTAATTTGTTTTCTTAGTTTAGAAGTCTTCCCACGATATAACGAACAAACTAATTTCATCTGCATTAATTTTACTCTCTGAGAATGACATTCCGGCCGACGATAGATAGCGCCACGTGGCAAAAAACTATTTTTCTTAATCCGCTGCAATCGTGACCATTGATTCACTTTTAAATTCATCAATTTTCCATTCTTTTCCTGCTGGACGGTTAGATTCCGACTTAAGTACACGTACTGACTGGAGTTAGAAGAATAGAAGCCTGAGTTGAGAATTACCTATAAATTGTTCTCCTCCTACATGACTTGCAAAGGGGGGGCAAAGTAGCGACAGGGGAGACAGANGTGACTGGAGTTAGAAGAATAGAAGCCTGAGTTGGGAATTACCTATAAATTGTTCTCCTCCTACATGACTTGCAAAGGGGGGGCAAAGTAGCGACAGGGGAGACAGAGGAGCAGCGGCGGAGGAAACCCTACGCGTCGGCAATGGTTAGTGAGCGAGAGCCAGTCTCTTTATTCTAAGCTAGTCTCTTTATTTTGATTGTCGATTCGTATCTGGGGTTTTGTTCTGTTTTTACAATTGATACTAGATTCATGATTTCAAANGCGGGTGGTGGGCCCGTTAGATTAATTTTATAGAAAAATGAAAGCGACCTATCTAAGTTATAAAAAATAATCTTTAAAAATATAAAGATAAGATTATTTCATTAGCTCTGTAATTAATATTTATGAATATTTAATAGGTAAAGTTTGATTGCAGGGACCAGATGGGGGACCTTAGAATGAAGTTACGAGTGATAGGTGAATGAGAGTTAATCTATTATTTGATGTGATCGTCCCGACAAGCAATGCTTGATACGTCGTCGCAACTAACTCGAGGTTATTATTCATTCGAGCCTGACTCGCTATCCATACACACATACGAATGTAAATGCAAACAATCGTGTAATAAAAGTGGTGAGGAATGTGTCGTGGAGGCAGTGACTCAGGAGCGGGCGAGTCGTAGAAGGCGATGACCTGATAAATGGGTGTGTCGTAGAGAGTGTGACCCATAAGGGTGGGAGTGTCGTAGAGGCAGTGACCCAAATGAGTGTGTATTCAAGGCAGTGACTAAGAAGAGTGGACGTGTCGTTGAGGCAGCAGCCCTAAGAAATGGGGTATCGTGATGGTAGTGACCTGAAAGTGTAGGTGTGCCGTGGAGACAATAACCCGAAGAAACGAGCATACTGTGGAGGCAGTGACACGAAGAAATAGGTATGTCGTCGATGCAGTGACTCTAAAGAGTGGGCGTGCCTTTGAGAGAGTAGTCTAAAAAAGTGAGTGTGTCGTGGAGTCAATGACCTGAAAGGGGTGGGCGTGTCGCGAAGACATTAGCATGAAATATGATTGTGTCGTGGAGACAGTAACTCGAAAGGGGTGTGTGTGTTGTGGAGGTAGCGACCTAAAATATTGGTGTGTCATTGAGGTAATGACTCGAAAGGGGTGGGTCATGGGTGTGTCGTGGAGACAACGATCCGAAAAATGTGTATGTCGTGGAAGCAAAGACCTAAAAAAGGTTTGGGTGTCATGGAGACATCAGCCTGAAAGATAGGTGTGCGGTGGATGCAGTGATCTGGAAATGTACTTACAAAGATCTGGAGCATTGTCGTAGGAAGNGGGTGACCTTTTGGAATATGTATAGGAGGAATTGCCTGCTGGTGGTTTTGGACTGGAGCATGAGATGTTCGCCGTTTTATGTTCGTTGTTTTCCCATAAAAAAAATACTAGGTTTTATAGTTTCATGGATATGCCGCAAACATTAATTTAGAAAATTTAGATATAGAAATGGGAAGAATTACTATGTTCTATAGCTATTTTAGGTTTAATATTTGTCTGTTAGTGGGAACTTACTGAATGATCCTGATTCTCAGAAGATGAAGGGAGCAGCTCATCACCTGTTCCTCCGAACATANTGCCTTCTTTCTCTTAATTTAATCTTTTGTACAGATTCATTGTCGTCTCTTTTCTTGGTTTATCTTTGGGGTGACATTTTGGAATATGTAAGGAGGAATTGCCTGCTGGTGGTTTTGGACTGGAGCATGAGATGTTCGCTGTTTTATGTTCGTTGTTTTCCCATTAAAAAATACTAGGTTTTATAGTTTCATGGATATGCCGCAAACATTAATTTAGAAAATTTAGATGTAGAAATGGGAAGAATTACTATGTTCTATAGCTATTTTATGTTTAATATTTGTCTGTTAATGGGAACTTACTGAATGATCCTGATTCTCAGAAGATGAAGGGAGCAGCTCATCACCTGTTCCTCCGAACATATCTCACGTACTCTTTTTTTTTTTTTTCCTCAGCAGATCACGTTTTTGGCATTTGTGAGAATTTCATTCATATTTTGAAATAATTCCGCTATTGTGTATCAATGATTACAAAAGTTGCCTTTTTTTCATTCTGCATTAATGGCTGATGAATACAGAACATTGGTCCTTCACCAAAGAACTAAAGTTTCATTCTTTCGCAGTCTTTTACTGGCAGCGAACAGGTGGTGCAGGCTGTAGCTGAAGTGGAGGAGGAACAGCCGCCATTAATCAGTGCAAGCTTTCAGGATTTGAACATCTCTTCTACATCAGACCCGGATGCATATATTGAGATAAATGACCTGCTGGATCCAAACCCACCAACATCCATTTCAGACANCGAACAGGCGGTGCAGGCTGTAGCTGAAGTGGAGGAGGAACAGCCGCCATTAATCAGCGCAAGCTTTCAGGATTTAAACATCTCTTCTACATCAGACCCGGATGCATATATTGAGATAAGTGACCTGCTGGATCCAAACCCACCAACATCCATTTCAGACAGTTCCGACTTAACTTATGAGGATTCTGAAGACTATTTTGATCCTGAAGAGTTGTTGGAGCTTCTTGGTATTAAAAGTGATCAGACCTGATTTGGATTTGTTGATGCTCACTCCGGCGCACTCCGGCGCCTACTCCTTCGCAGCCTTCTCTCCTTCGGATGTTCTTCTTGTTTATTTACGTCTCTTGTGTAATATCTTATAATATATGTCATGGTCTTGATAAAGTATCACTTGGATCTATTTGTTAAACCTCTGCTGTCCCTTTCCTTTCCTTATTCTGATTCTGTAATGTGAGAAAAGGTTCATTAAGCAGTCCATGTAGCCAGATCAAATCTTTTGGCTTTTCTACATCTGCAAATCCAGTCTTGTGTTTACCCGGTCCGCGCACGGTACCTACATGTTATAGGAAGATTTGCATGCATGACACTTTATTATTACTTATTTACATATATAACACCTAAATTTAGAGTGAAAATAATAATATTTTTGATGTGATGTAAATATAAACAGTTTATGTGTAAGAAATGTGAATATATAAAAATTGAGTGTTATGTATGTAAAGGCCCTATAATTATAATTAGGCTAAATTTTTAAAATGACTTTTAAATTTTTTTTAAAAAAAATTGATATTAATAAGAGAATAATTTTTAAAAGTGATAGAGTAGACGTATTAGCGACGACTTTGCGGCGTCACTGTTGTGGACTATATACCAGTAGTTGTGGTATATATATAAATCAATAGGAGGACGATCGATAAAGAAGCGAAAAAATAGAACTAGAAAATTCATACAAGAAAACAGTAACACAGCAGAACACACAAATTTACGTGGTTCGGCAAATTGCCTATGTCAACGGAGTTGCAGATGATTTTAATAATTGAGGAGCTTACACTAGTTAGTCGTCTCGATTTACAAGAAGAATATCTCATTTTGTTGTTCTCTCTTATTCTCTCTCTACACCGAGATACACCGAAGAAGATAAACTTACAAGAGAAATAAACCTAATTTTTCTTCTGGCACAAGCCACCAAGAAAAAGCCAAGGGAGAACAATCTTCTTCTTCGTCTTTCTTCTTTCTTCACAGCAAGAAACTACACCTTTTCTTGAAGATGAAGAACAATGTTGCATTTATTATTAATTTGTGACATTAAAGATTAATTACAATAGTTTAATTAACATATTTTATGTCCCTAATCTTTTACTACCAAATTCAGAGCAGAACTTTGAGGTCTCTCTCAGATAAGGGGCTCCACATTCATCAGAAAACTTTGCAGAACTTGTGGGCAGTAAGTGTAAGCGGCCGCCTACATGAACACCAGGAAGTGATTGCATGTAGGGCATATGTTGAGGCATGGTAGGGGGTAGATGTTGATGAGCAATATCAGGCATATGAGGTGTGTGTATCTTGATGCATGTTAGGGAATTGTGGTGCTAGTTGGCTTTGTTGCATTGTTGGATGATCTCCTTGCGGTAGAGTATGAGTTGGGTGTTGCAATTGTTGTATGTGATGTTTAGATGAAAGCTGCAGCTGACCTTGGTGCTCATTTACCAGATGGAACCCTGAAGCACTAGTTAATGGACAAGAATTGTCGGTTGCTGAAAATGCCCCAAGACTGATATTAGAGATAGATTGTGATTGAATCCGTCTATATATTTATACAACCAACTGAGGAAATCTCGTCCTCGTCTCAAGAAAAGTGGCAAATTCTCTTCTCTTAAAGCTACAAGATCCTTTTCTAGGAAAATTTTTGGTATGTTTTATGTACAATCCACCAGCTGCTTCAAAAACTACCCCAAGTGTCTTCTCACGAATCCACACTAAACAAGAAAGATGGATGTTCACCTCATTTCATTAATTTTATAATTAAAAATAATTATAAAATTAAGTAAATTCAGAAAAATCACATTTTCTCCTCTGATATTTCAATTAACCCATGAGCGGGGTAACATAAAATTTTCAAGTCATTTGAGTTCAATTTAGTGAATTATAGGGTATTAAGGTCTTAGGGGCAAAAGGGTAATTTTATAATTTAAGGCTTAATTAATATCTAGGATTAACCAAATGGCTAAATGGGCAAAAAATAGTCTTAATTGATATGTTTTGATGATTGGAATATGAAAGGGATAAATGACAGTAACCAACCTCATTTTGGTCTTGTAAAGAATAAATTTGTAATTTCTTAAAATTAATGAAATTTCGAAGAATATTTGAATAAAAAAAAAGATGTTAAGGTGAGAGGTTTGATTTTGGAAAGATTATAACTCTCTGATTTTTAAGCCCCAATTAATGGTTTTGAAATGATTTATAATTCATGATAATGATTATAGGTATAGACATTTAAATATTTTTCTAAAATTACAAATCTACCCATTAATTTTTAAGGGATTCGTAGTGAACTAGGCTTAATCAAAATTTTGTTTAACGAGGTTTAGAAAATAATCTATAACTAATTTAAAACTTTTTTAAAACACTACAAGCTCATCTTTAAAATCAAAGTGTTAAGCTCCTTAATTAAATCAAATTGCCCCTAAGGGTCTTTACTTATATAATTTATAAATAAAACATCAAGTGATAATTACCCCACTTAAAGGGATATTCAAAATATTAAAGTTCATCGAGTAGAAGGGTATGATAGGGATGAGTTATTAAGCAACAAAATGAGTTTGAATAAACTCGCAACTTTTCAAGGGATTGTGAGATGTCTGGGGCTTAGTCCTTGGACCTTTCTCATATTCTTTTGGATATCTTGAAGTACGATTAAACTTATTATGTCTTGCTTGAGAAATCATCTATACACTTAGATAAATATGACCCATTAAGATATGATATAGAATCTGATAGACATGCCTTGAACTTGTACTTCCTATTCTTTTTCTACATGCATACTTTAATTTCTGCAAAACTATATACATATGTCTTGTAAGTACTGAACTTTCAAGTGGAGGAACATGAAGACTCGACAAGTATGCTTTAATAGTTTACAACATCTTCTTTTCTTGCACTTTCTTTATTTGTACTTCTCCTACTCATGAACTTGCATGTTAAATAACAATGTCACCCTGCATGTTAAAACTAAAACTTTTAGGATAACCACAGAACTAAAACCAAAACAAAAAAAAAAATAAAAATTAAACAAGATAAAATTCACCGCCACTACATTCAAAATATAAGACAACTCAAAATTTAATCACAAACATCACAAAAAACCAAAATTGCAACTAAATTAAAACGTCTTTATCGAATGATTGAGAATCTCTCAGAGGAGGTAACCTACGATGGCTAATTGATTTCTCATTGTCTAAATGAAAGTATGGAACTCATTAAGTTGAGTTTAATAAATTCATTTGAACTAAGTGAATCCGAAAGAAAATAGTAGTGCTGAAAGGAGAGAACCGTATGATCCTAACTGGTGTCGCTCCAATCAACTTTAATATTCCCCATAAAATTTAAATAACCATAACTTTAGGAAATAATTGACATCATAACCTGACACACTCTTTAGATTTATCTTGTTGAGCCGCTCGAGTTGATTATAGGCATCATATTTAGAATCGGTTTGACCTACCAATTATGCACTGAAAGTTTTTTAAAGTGGCTCAATAGCTTGATTTAATTGAGATTTGATCAAATTTTAACCTTTGGGTACATCTTGTCGAGCCGACTAGCTGATTGTTACTTCAATGAAATCAGAGTTCTACATGATTTTTAATTGTAGTTGGAATATTTTTTTTTAAAAAAATTATCTCGAGATTCATATCGTGGTTCGAAATTCATGCAGAATGATGAAAATTTATTTATAATCTATCAATTATAATAATTCAACTTTAATGTTCTTTTTATTTTAAGGTTTGAACTTGTATGTAATTAATTCATTCCCTTAACTTAATTGCGATAATTTGTTTTTAATCTTAAATTATGTTTATGTTAAATTTAAAATTATTTGCTTACTTTCAAAAAAAAAATTATGATTAACAAACAGAAAAGATTTATTTTCAGTGCTTTGATCTATGAGATGACATTTCCATATAGGAAATGTTTTTCGGCGTGACAGCTAAGGAAGGCAATCTGTTGAGAAATTAGGGCGAAGAAAAATAGGAATCGATACAAATTCAGTAGAACACATAAAGATTTAATGAGATTTTATTGGGAGCAGAGCGACGACTTTCTTTTCAATATTGAGAAAAGAGTATATAATACAGAATAAAACCTTGGGTTACTAACAAAACATATATATATAACCTTATAGTACAATATGTAATTACTTAAATTACCCCTGCACCAAACTTTAGGGTGTTGCCCCGGCACCCCCAACCCATATAATGAAACTCCTCCGATTAGACAGATCATTCCACTCCACTCAGCTCTTGGGCTCCGCTTCGCTGCAGCATCAGTCCAGTTTACAGTATATGAGTTATACCTAACACAATCTATAGGCGCCACGTTGATCAAGGCTAAGTCGTTTTCTTAATCCGGCGGAATGCATCCAGAACTCCAGATTCTCTTTTAAATGAAAAGTTCCTGCGGTCTTTTCCAGCCATACGGTGCGATGCATCCAGAATTCCTGTGTATTTATTTACTTATCAAACACCTAAAATTTGATATTTATATTTAAAACACTTTAATATTACATGGGCATGAATGAAAATATGTGTTTTATTATAAAAAAAAAAATAGTAGTGATTGATGAGTGCTAGAGTGTTCTCAACGATGGAGCAATAATATTTATCGTCTCAGAGTTGCTTGAAAAATCAGCACACACTCAGAGAAGTAAACAAGAGGAGACACCTCGACTGTTTACGTGGAAAATCATTGAAAGAGAAAAAACCACAGGGCTTAGCCCAATTAAAATAATTCATAATGAATGATAAGTACACAGATTCACTCTTTTCTTTAATTATGGAATATGAGTTGTATATTCTTAATCTAGTTGTATTTTTTTAATGATAGCAGACTGAAAGTTTTTACTCTTGATGTTTTTGTGCATATTATCTCTTATATTCCATACTAGATATACCATTAAAATGTAGTGATTGGTTCATTCAACAAGTTTAATTGTCGTGAATGAAATTGTGTGTGCTACCACTATCAATCTGAACATGAACACGGTGTTTGCTTTCATCTCGCCGAACTACGCGGTGCTTCGAATAATATTGCTATCCATGCGACGATGCTCATTTCTTAATAGAGGGAAAAAAACTGTTCATTTTCATGTTATATTCAATACAATTATCATTTGTTGAATCTCCACTATAAAATTAAAGTGAGGAAACATATATATATATATATATATATATATATATATATATATATAT
>JXCR01147583.1:239019-250218 GCA_002079205.1 Phalaenopsis hybrid cultivar
CTGGGATCTATGGGAAAGTGGTTTGATTCCTTGTGGAAGGACTATCAAGACGCCCTGAAAGCTGAGAAGGAACTAATTAATACAATGCATGTTGGGACTTTTGTTGTGCTTACTGATTTGGATAGCATTAGAATTTTAGTGAACCGATTGGAAGATAATATAAAATCGTTGCTTGATGATGCCGAGTTTGTGTTCAAAGATGAAGATGCCGTGAGGCTTGGTATTGAGGAGATGAGGAAGAAGATGGGAGTGTTTATGAAAAACATTGAGGGTTTGGTGCAGCAGGCTGATCGGTGTAGCAGAGACATAAGAAGTGCAAGGACTGTGGTTTTGCAACGAATTATTAAACTGCCTAAATGATGATGTGGAAGCAAATTGGTAAGGAATTTTTTTTTTACTCCTAACGCTTATGTGAATGTTTCTCTTATGTTCCAGACTAGAAATACTATCAGAACTTTCCCACCATTTGATTAAAGATTTTTTGATTGAGGTTGTTAGTACTATATGTTTCATAGTGAGTAGATTTACGTAGACTGTTAATGAGTTGTGTCCTCTTCAGGAGTTATGAGCGGTTAATTCTACATATTAATCGATTCCTAGGGTTTTGGTTGTCCCACATATTTTTACTTTAGAGAGTTTAGATTAGATCTTATAGCTCATCTTTATCATAAGCTTTATCCCAAATATTTTGGGATTGGCTAAGCTAAATTCAGGAGATAAAAAGTGCATATTTTATGCATATATAAATTGTTATATAAACTTTGGTGTATTGATACCAAGTCATATGAATTGTTGGATATCGAGGATGCCATGTTTAATGAACCATAGATGATTCAACTAATGTCATTGTAGATTGATGATTTGATAGTAGATTAAAACATAGAAAAAGTGTCATGTTTGAGAGAGAGCATAAATAATTTATTGATAGCTCACCACAATTGCCTACTGTTTTTGGACCTCAAAAGGAGGTAGAACCACTACAACAAAACAATGTTATTAACTTTCACTATATCAAAAGACAGATTAAAGAACTCATTTTTTTTATTACGAGGATTTCTCTTTTTCTCATATGTTTGCTAATGGTTTTTAATATTACATTCTATTAGTGATCAAGAACCATCTACTTTTGAGGAAGTTGTTAGTGAAAGAGAATCAAAGTAATGAATCATAGTTTTGATAGATGATTTGGGAGTCCTTACAGAAGAATGAGACTTGAGATCTAATTCCACTCCATAAAGTCAAAAAGATCATTCATTGGTTTTTAATTGATTCTCGAGTGCAAAGAAGGAATCCATGAAGTTTCCTCACCTGTTAAGCATAACTATATTCATACTTTATCGGTGGTGATTGCAATGCTAGATCTAAAGTTAGAAAACTTGGATGTAAAGATAATTTTCATGATCAGGGGCGGAACCAAACTCTCTTTTTGGGGGGTTAAAAAAATAGAAAATTATCAACAAAATTAAGATTAAAATAATGATTACATATCAACCAATATCATCATACATTAATTGATATTTGAATAAAATTGGGTGATGTATTTCAACCAAATTTTTATATTAACAAAGAAAGAGTTGTTCGTACAATGTTTGATGCAAAGTTATTTTCTAAACCGACAAATAATCACAACTTTTAAGGATTTATACTAATTAAGAAATAGTCATTTAAAAAATATTGGTTGGTCACAAGAGATCATATAATAATTAACAAATGATTTCAAAACTTATCCCATAAATGTGAACTGAGCATGCGCATCTGCTTATAACATTTCCACAAAACTTATACCATAATGTCTTTCTTATGGAGTATGGACCCAAAATCTCATATAGAGGTACTAATATGCGAACAACCTATTGAAAGAACAACGAAACTAAGACACAAGAGTTGAGTAGTATGTATGTAAACTCCCCAAAGATATAAGCAGAGTTTAGGTGTTAGATATGTTAATACATAGGAATTGAGTTGTATTTATGTAAACTCCCCAAAATATATAGATTTAGGGTGGAGTTTTAATTCCTATGTAAATACATAGGAAGTAAGCAAATCATTTCTGAGTACTTAACATTTAAGTTTAAATCATAATTATATAATTACTGAGAATTTTATAATTTTTTTTAAGGTGCAACTTTGACCCCATCACTTCATTAGTATACATGAATCTACAAGCACTACTAAATGACTGGCAAAAAGCTTTTAAGCAAAAAACCATATTGAATCGTCTCAAAAAGAAAAAGGGTCATTTACATACATACAACCTAATCTCTATGTATTGCATTATATAACACCTAAACTTTACTTTTTACATTTATACCACCAAAATATTTCATATAATTGCATAAAAATATGTACATATAAGTGGTATAATCTATAGATGACTTTCAAGTAAACTTTATGTACATAGGCAGCTCATATTAAACTAAACTAGTTATCAAGTTAAAAAAAATTATATCATCCCTATGATGTTTTGGATTTAGCCATTTTTAACTAAGCTTCAAGTTGAATTGGGATAGTTGTGTTGTAGGTTCAGAACACCAAAGTGGGATAATTTCATAATGCATGTTTATGAAACAGAAACGTTCATTTGTTATACCAAAAGCCTTGAGCTTTTGCAAAACACCATGAAGGATCCTTTTTAGCTATGTTGAATTGTTCTCTTTAAAGAGAAGGAAAAAAGAGAAAAAAAAAAAACAAAAAAATATATGGGATTTATGATTCGTTTGAGTTATAGTAATATATTGGAGTTCATTTCATGTAAAGCTATCTATTGATTCATTTCATTTATGAGACTGCTCCCTTTGACTTGAGTTTTAGTTGATTTTATCTAAAACTACATAATAATTCATGTAATTCATATCTTTGAAGTTTAACCATGAATTTTTAAGCTGTAATTTTTTAGTTGTAGTGTCCACATTAAAAAAGAGGGTTGGGTGAGGCCGCTACAGTTTCTGACAGATTGCTGCAGCCATGCTCTTCTAAAGGAAAAATTCTTATGCAAATTAGAACTGGGAGTGAAGATAAGCTTTTTTATTGCTTGGAAAACTTTGAATTTTCACAATTTTGATTGCCAGAAATTGAGAGGCAAGTGAAGGTTGGGCGATCTATATATATATATATGGAAGATTTGCATAGATTCCACTTAATTCCTATGTATTTACATATCTAACACCTAAACTTCACTTTTGACAAATATACATCTAAGAATGCATCCGAAAATGGAGTCAAGATATTTAAACCTGATGAGGAGAGTGGTTCAAATGATTAGCATCATCATTTTTTTTTTTACATTAGAAGTAAATGAAATAACACTTGACCAATCAAGCAATCGCTGGCATTGTTTCGGTTGTGGTAAAAGGGCAAGCACAGGGAAGGTGGCATATATTTGAGCATTGGGCAAGATTTAAGCATGATTTAACCTGCATTTTGCCAAACAACAAAATGAAAACTTTAAATTCATACATGAGATTGTGAGATGCTAAGCACGTGACGTGAAGTGAAGCCCTGATGGTGGAAAGCAGGTGGAACTTGGGAGAAAGCAGGAGAATTAGACAAAGATGAAGGTTTGTGGCTTAGTGGATTACCTTATCATCAATGGTTTCGAGCAAGAGAGCAACGGAATCCTGGATGAGAAATTGGTGGATTTCCGACTTTTGGGGGTTGCCGATCTCGTTGCTCCCTCCNTCTTTTAAAAAATCTTTGTATGGCTTGAAGCAATCTCCCTAAGAATGAGTTTAACTGAAACCTATTTTACAGCCCGTTTGTATCATAAGAACTATACACATGGACAAAATTTAAACTTGCTCTTAAATGTTGATTGCAGTTTAAGACATCACAGATCTGGAAGATAAATATTGATTCAAGGGAAACATTTAAAATGAAAAATCATGTTGTCGCTAAGATGAGATGTGTTTATTGAAAAAGTCTTTATGTGGCTTGAAGTAGTCTCCCAAACCATAAGTTTAGAAGCCTCTTTGACTGTTGTTTGTATTACAAGCAGCTTGNAATGGTGTCGCTAAGATGAGATGTGTTTATTGAAAAAGTCTTTATTTGGCTTGAAGTAGTCTCCCAAACCATAAGTTTAGAAGCCTCTTTGACTGTTGTTTGTATTACAAGCAGCTTGCATGTGGACCTAATTTGTATTTGCTAATATGCTTTGATTGTTGCCATAGACTTCACAGATCCAAAAGGTAAAATTTGATTTGAGTAAAACATGTAAAATGTAAGATCTTGGTGCTGCCATGAAAGAGACGGATATTGATTATAAATTAAAATACTTGTATTTCATTTCTAAAAGGTAAAGATATGTTAAGGAAGTTGGATGTATAATCTATTTAGCTTAGTGGTTAGGAGATTTGTCTTCAATGAAAAGGTCTTGAGTTCAAGGCTCGACACATGGAGGCGTGTGTGAGCTAAAAAAATGTCATGGTGTCAGAAAAATTTATGTTGCAGACTACCTTTTTTTTCATCAGCTATTTCTCCTCAGTCATTAAAATAGTAGGATTATATGACTAGAGTGCCTTGGACTAGTGTTATTGGAAGTGTCATGTATACAATGATGTGCATGTATTTTGAACCTTTTGCATGTCGAGTTTTGTAAGTAAATATATGGATAAAGGTTTGGTTGAGAAGCAGTAGCTTAAAGGAACCACATATTATGATTTGGTATTTGGTAGAGTGTTGGGATTTTTTGATTCAGATTATGTTGGTGATCTTGATAGCAGTAGCTTAAACTCGGTGTTGTTATTATTATTACTTTTTTGTACAAAATACTTCTGTAACTATTCGCCTGCTTCTTATTTGCTAGTTAATTTGAATTTAAGTATTTCCCTGAGAAATTTTTATCCTCCAGCCCTGCAATTATCATCTCATAAAATTTATTTTTATTTTTCGCTCCAACGACCTACCATGACTTTTTACATAACAATTAGGTTGAGGTTTGTAGTGGAACTAGTATTTACATATCAACCAATTGTGTATTATGCTAAAACATTTAAGCTAGGGGTTGAAATTTTCATACTACATAAATTACAATATAATATAGAGGGCGTTTGACCCAATTATAGGAGGGAGCACGAGTTTACCAAACCCTACTAATATTTGTGCTCTTTAATAGCACTGCTTTATGCATTTTGTGACATTTAGCTTTGCACAATTGGTAATTTTTTATTTTAAAAAAATGTTAGCATGGTCCCCTATTCTTTACAATGGTTCATTTTAATCACAGTCTCTTAAAGTGTTAATTTAGTCCCATTTTTTTTTAATTGGGGCTGAAATAGTTTCCTTAGGGTTTATTTCAACCCATATTAAAAGAGACTAATGACTAAATTGATACTTTTCTAAACTATAAAATTAAAATGACCCTATGTAGTTGATTATTTGGACACTTTGTTTTGCTTTGTTGTTGAGTCTAATTTTTGCTATGCGAAGGAAGCATTTTATGTATTTAACCCATTAGTTTGGTTCTTTTTTTCCTCAAGGGCAATTTAGGATTATTCTATATTTTAATGTTCATTTTTTTAGCAGAGGATAGCTATTCATTTTTATGTTCTATTCAATACAATTGTGGTACTAAATCTCTACTATAAAATCATAGTGAAAGTTGCCAAGACAGCTATTGATATTGAAGTTAACCAAACAACAACGAGAAATGTAACTTTTATTACTGAAATCAAGTAGGTGTTACAACACACACAGAAATAGGAAATAACAAAAGATACAAAACAAACGCCAAATTAGGGCTTTGGTCGAGGGTGGTGGGAAGGCTGCAGTACAATTGCTGTTGTTGGAGAAATAGAGAGCTTGAATGGCGATGAAACAACGAGGGAGGGTAGGTGGCTAGGGGCTGCACTGCAACAAGGAAGAGGAAAGTTTGTGGCAGGGGAGCGGCAGGAAGGAGGCGTTGGCTGCGGCAAGGTTTTAGAAAGGGGTGGCACAACCAAACAGTGACTGGAAGGGTTGGCCGCAAGAAGAAGATGTGGCTGAATGGTAACCAACTCTAGGAAATTGTAAGAGAACATAGGTGGCAAGGGACGTTGAACATGAGATTGCATACCATTCTCTTCATAGTGCAACAGGTGTAGAATATATTGTGGTGAAGTCATTTTTTATCCCTCATGGTCTCAGTCTGTAGGATCTGTTGAACCACAAACATCTCACCATCTGATGGAAGTTGGTACTCACCATTTTCTTCATTTGCCTTTGTATCACTAACTTCTTCCACTACACCCTGTTCAATGAAGGACACAACTCGACTTGTCGCGCAACTAGAAGCAATGTGTCTAAAATCATGACATCTGAAGTATTTTCTGGTTGATACTGTATTGGGGGTTGTTGTACTTATGAGTTTTCTTCTCACTCTGGGCATTTTTATCATTCTCTTGACCATACTTCTCAACTTCCTTAAGTGTGCTCTTACTAATGTCTCCAACTATGGGCGGCTGTCTAAATGACAGTGGGTGTTTGCTCTGTTTCTGCTGTCTCTCCACTTTTAGTGCTAAGGTATGATTGTCAACCAGTAAAGCTGTAGCTGAACCACATTGTCGATGACGGGCTTCATGCCTCTAAAATACTTGGCTAAGGTGCTCCACTTTGTGCTCTGTCAGAACACATTTCAACTTAAGCTTCAAAAATTATGTTGTGTACTCTTCCAGTGGTAGTTCCTGCTGCTGTAGTGTGGGGATAGATAATGTCGTTACAACTCCCTCTTCATCTTTTCCCAATTACTTATCTTGCTCCATCCTTCTCTATTTCTCCCCTTCTTTAGGTTCTCACACCACAACGAGATGCTCTTCTTCAAGTTGATAGCAGCAAGTAGGGTTGTAATCGAGTCGAGTCGAGTTGAGTATACCATAGATTGGACTTGGCTTAGCGTAATTATAAGTTGTTCATGTTAGACTTTAATATGTTTTGACCTTTCACATGTTATGTTGTTTAAGCTTGACTTATTGAAATTTTTCAATACTTAAATTTGATTTTATACTTGATTTGTTTATGACAAGTAAACATGTATTTAAAAGAGCAAAAAATTAAAGTAAATATTTAGATTTTCATGTGAAAATTTAAATAAATGATTTTATAAATCAAAATAAAGTAATAATTTAATAAATCAACTAAGAAAATGAACTCAGCCACATGATCTCATTTAGTGTATATAATAGATATTTTTTCACAAGAATGCATTTTAAGATAGTGAAGAAACATGCAAACAAGAGCAATAAAATTCGATGAAATTTGTGTTATAAAATAACGCGTGATGTAAAACCATTCATTAATTGATATAGTAATATGATAACAGTAAATATATAATTAAATAAATTCTAGTTAATCAAATTAAATTTTATTTAAATAATATATCATAAATGATAAAAGTTATCATCAAAATTATTATAAAATATTTAAGAAATAACTTGTTAAATAACAATAGAATTTGTTTGTGAACATTCTTAAAAATGTTTAATTCATTTACAATTCGAATTTTTTAAGAATGTTTGAATTTCTTTATTTACTAATATACATAAACATGATCGAGTCTTAATCGAGCCGAATTTGAGTTGTTCATCAAGTGCAGTAATTCATTTAAAACTCTAACACAAGCTTTGCTTTCTGACCATCTGTCACATCATTATATTCAAAAACTCTCTCGACAACCAGTGACCACTCTATGAAGTTATCCAAATTCATTCTCCTCTCCACTTGAAATCCGTCATGCATACTTTCACTCATGAGTCTTTGTATCCTCCAACAAACATTTCATCTTTGTATCCTTTAACTTGTACTTCATCTGTCGGTTTTCTCTGATATTTAGATCAGGAATATGTATTATTAAGTTACCTAAAATAGTTATACATAATATTTTATGCCTAAGATAGATTGTAAGATTATTATTTAATGGAATAAAAGCAAAGGGAAAAGACATCGAGCCTATTCAGAATTCAACCTATTTGCTCAAAATATTGACAAGTTGGTACTCACCATTTTCTTCATTTGTCTTTGTATCACTAACTTCATCCACTACACCCTGTTCAATGAAGGACACAACTCAACTTGTCGAGCAACTAGAAGCACGTGTCCAAAACCATGACATCTGAAGTATTTTCTGGTTGATATTGTATTGGGGGTTGTTGTTCTTCTCAGGTTTCTTCTCACTCTGGACAGTTTTATCATTCTCTTGACCATACATCTCAACTGCCTTAAGTGTGCTCCTACTGATGTCTCCAACTATGGGTTGTCTAAATGGATGGCAGTGGGTGTTTGTTCTGCTTCTGCTGTCTCTCCACTTTTAGTGCTAAGGTATGATCATCAATCGGTAAAGCTGTAGCTAAACCACATTGTCGATGACGAGCTTCAAACCTCTAAAATACCTGGCTAAGGTGCTCCTTTTTGCGCTCTATCAGAACACATTTCAACTTGAGCTGCAAAAACTATGTTATGTACTCTTCCAGTCGTAGGTCCTGCTGCTGTAGTGTGGGGGTAGATAATATCGCTACAACTCCCTCTTCATCTTCTCCCATCTCCCAATTAGTTATCTTGCTTCATCCTTCTCTATCTCTCCCCCTCTTCAGGTTTTCACACCACCACAAGATGCTCTTCTTCAAGTTGATAGCAGCAAGTAGGGCTGTAATTGAGTTGAGTCGAGTTGAGTATACCATAGATTGGACTTGGCTTAGTGTAATCATAAGTTGTTCATGTTCGACTTGAGTATATTTTGAGCTTTAACATGTTATGTTGTTCAAGCTTGACTTGTTTAAATTTTTCAATACTTGAATTTGATTTTATTCTTGATTTGTTTATTGCAAGTAAACATGTATTTAAAAGAACTAAAAATTAAAGTAAATATTTAGATTTTCATGTGAAAATTTAAATAAATAATTTTATAAATCAAAATAATTTAATAATTTAATAAATTAGATAAGGAAATGAACTAAGCCACATGATCTCATTTAGTGTATATAATAGATATTTTCTCACAGAAATGCATTTTATGATAGAGATGAAAAATGCAAATAAGAGAAAAAAATTTGATGGAATTTCTGTTATCAAATCACTAGTGATGCAAAACCATTAATTAATTGATATGGTAATATGATAACATTAAGTATATAATTAAATAAAGCTTAGTTAATCAACATTTATTTAAATAATATAGCATAAATGATACGAGTTATCATCAAAATTAACCCTAAATATTTAAGAAATTATTTGTTGAACAACAAAAGAATTTGTTTGTGAACATTCTTAAAAACATTTAGTTCATTTACAATTCAAACTTTTTAAGAATGTTCGTGTTTCTTTATTTATTAATCTAGATAAACATGATCGATTCTTAATCGAGCCGAATTCGAGTTGTTCATCGAGTGCATTAGTTCATTTAAAATTCTAACAAGAAGCTTCGCTTTCTGATCATCTGTCACATCTTTGTATTAAAAAAACATCTCGACGGTCAGGAACCACTCTATGAAACTATCGAGATTCATTCTCCCCTTGAAATCTGATATGTATACTTTCACTCATGAGTCTCTGTATCCTCCAACAAACATTTCAATTCTGTATCCTTTAAGATGTATTTTGTTTCTCGGTCTTCTCTGATATTATATCCTAAAGTGTTGTTGTCTGTCTTATTCTTTATTAAAATCCTCCCTACATAAGAGATTCAAGTGTTCCTCTCACTCTCTTCGTCAGATTTCGCTACCATGCTTGACGGTAAGCTCTCCCTGGTTCCCTTCCTAAATATCAACGAGCCGTTGTAGTACTCAACAGAGTTCTCACTGCATCTCTTCCATGATGTACATCTGATCAGCGTCCGACAATTGCTCTCTCGGTGGTATGGTTAGATTTTAGGACCGGAGGGGTGAAAGGATGTGCATAGGTGATGTGGGGGTGGAGATACGGTTAAGCATTGGCCCCCGATTCCTTTGGACCGAACGGCCCGGACCGCGCACCCAAACTATCCTGCAGGAACCGACATCCGCATCAGTTAGAGCATAACAACCACCCTAAGAAAAACATGTAGAAAATTATGTATTTATATATATCTAATATTTAGTACTTGCATGTACATTATCATAATCACATCAAAATATATACATTGATGAAAGTCCATTTCTCTTTAGAGTTATTGTTAGTGGTTTTCTTACATGACATTCATGATTTTGGGGGTCAGATGAGTAAATATCATATTTATATTCTAAATGTGTAAACATGCAAGAATAATTGAATATGTATGTAAGTCCCCTTATTATTATTTTCTATTCATTGATTGAATTATGCTTTTGCCTATTTCTCAACATATTTTTTAATTATAATTTCTTAATTATTTCCTTCAGGAATTTTTCTGGCAAGCCAAATGTTGATATACAACTAAACTTCTCTGCTTACCAAATAAGCTTCCCAAATAGCAGAAACTCGCCTTTGGTTCAAATTTGGCGCATCTGCTTGTGCTTCAGCTATGCATTTTCTTCATCATGTTATTATAGCAGTTGGCTGACCGTAACTTATAGACTTATTTATGCTTTTAATATTTATATTTATATATCTGATTAAGCTGTGATTAAGTAGGCATTTGATTATATAATTAGCGCTTAATGATTTGATATCCGGATTTAATAAATCCAGCAAAGCTGCAAAGGAGTAGATTTAATAAATTCGGATTTACTAAATCTTATCATTGCTAATCGCCTTCTAGAAATATTAGTTTGTTATAAATGTTTGGAGATGATAGTGTATTAGGATTTGTGATTAGGCTTAGCAGGTGTTAATATTAGTAATGTGTTTTTCATTTTTTTAGGTATAATGAAATCATTAATTTTATTTATAAAATCTAGTAACTATTGTTTTTTTATGAAATAATCAAGCTTTATGTAGTTTTTCTTGTTGGTAGATAAGATATACCGGATACTAGTTATGGTATATATACATAAATAAAATAAGAGAACAATCTTTGACGAAGCTAAAAATCTCTGTGTTCTTCTGGTTTTGTGTCGATTCTGCGTTTAACCTTGCAAAAGATTTATCTTGTAAGTCGAGACAATCGACTGGTGCAAATTCTTCAAGTAATAAAATCATCTATAACTCTGAGGACGTAGGTATCTTTGCTGGACCTCATAAATGTCTGTTCTTCTAGTTTTGTGTCGATTCTGTGTTTCCTACGCCCTAAATTTCTCAATATTTCTTGTGTATTTTTAGAGTTTTTTTTTTTTTTTTTTT
>JXCR01147587.1:17174-35384 GCA_002079205.1 Phalaenopsis hybrid cultivar
CATAAAATTTAAAGAACTTCAACCATAGGGCCACCTGATTTGATATTATAACTTGACAAACTAGATAACTCAAACTCATCATGGCAGGAGCTTGGAGCTAGCATGGTGGGCAGCACGGCCATCTTCAACAGAAAAACTTGTCTTCTCCAGCTAAACCAATCTTCCTTCTTTAGACTTAAACAACAAATCCATAAAACTTTGAGGTTGCTTTTATATGCAACGTAAATCCTCACCTTATCTTTAGGCCTTTGCATAGCCCTGCTATACAATATAAGCCCTAACTCGTCTTAAGATTCTAAGGTTGTCGTTTGTCACGACCTAAATCCTCACATCTTCCAGGCTATTTGTGTGATCATTTCACACAAATGTAAGCCCTAACTAATGAAATTGGCAGGATGAAATATTTAAATATTTCTCCTCAAAACTGAAGCCAAACATTAGGACAGCTTGGGAAGTCACCGAGGTTCTCCTCTGGATCAATGACATCCCCTAGTTCTTCTTCCTTTAGATTCTACAATAAAATGTTCCAAATTTGAACCGATCCCCTTTCACACCTCTATGTCCAATTTTGTTGAAGAGTCCTACTCTTTGAAATTCCTTGAAGATAATATTNTAAAAGGCACTTAAATTTTGCAAATACTAAATCACTAAGATAATTAACTTTGGAAAATATAAACATTTAAATGACTTGATTTTTGATCTCACTGTGATTTATGATCCAGAGAACTCATCATAAAAATTTTAAAATGTTTTGAGTTCATTTGATAACTTTAATTGATTTTTAAAGATAACTACCACTTTTGACACTTAAATGATTTTTAAAAATCAAAATATAACTCAAAAAATTATGAAACTTAGTTTTTNAGAAGACTCGCCAGGTACACTTTTACAGTTTTCAGCGTTGTCCTTCTTGTACTTTCATACTGTACTTTTATACCTGCAAATTTGCATGCTAAACAAAGATGTCACCCTGCATGAAAACTAAAATCATCAGGATAGCCACATAACCATAACCAAAACCAAAACTAAAATCAACCAAGATAAAATCCACCGCCACAACATTCAAAATATAAAACAACTCAAAATTTAATCACAAACATCACACAAAACTACAACTTCAACTAAATTAAGACATCTTTATTGGATGATCGGGATTCCCTCGGAGGAGGTAACCTACAATTGCTAAGGAGGCTTTCCACAGTTTAAATGAAATTATGGAATTCATTAAGTTGAGTTTAGTAAGTTCATTTAGACTAAGTGAATCAAATAGAAAATAGTGGTGTCGGAACAAGGGAACCGTAGGATCCTAACCGGTGTCACTATAATCAACCTTAATATGCCCTCATAAAATTTAAAGAACATCAACCATATAGCCACCTGATTTAATGTTATAACTTGACACGCTAGAAAACGCAAACTTGTCACGGCAAGGAACTTGGAGCTAGCATGGTGGGCTGCACGGCCATCTTCAACGGCAAAACCTGTCTTCCCCGACGAAACCAATCTTCCTTCCTTAGACTTAAACAACAAAGCCATATGAATTCAAGGTTTCTTGCTTGTGAAAAGTAAATCCTCACCTTAACTTTAGGCCTTTGTATAGCCCTGCTATACAAGATAAGCCCTAACTCCTCTTAGGATTTTGAGGTTGTCGTTTGTCACGACCTAAATCCTCACATCTTCCAGGCTATTTGTGTGATCGTTTCACACGAATGTAAACCCTAACTAATAAAATTGACAGGATGAAACACCTAAATATTTATCCTTAAAACTAAAGCCAAACATTAGGATAGCTTGGAAAGTCACTGAGGTTCTCCTCTGAATCCATGACATCCCCTAGTTCTTCTTCCTTTGGATTTTACAATAAAATGTTCCAAATTTGAACCACGACATCCCCTAGTTCTTCCTCCTTTAGATTCTACAATAAAATGTTCCAAATTTGAACCAATCTCTTTCACACCTCTATGTCTGATTTCGTTGAAGAGTCCCACCCTTTGAAATTCCTTGAAGATAATTCAACCTCTACGTCCAATTTCGTTGAAGAGTCCTACCCTTTGAAATTCCTTGAAGATAATTTTTCCCACACCTCTACGTCCGATTTCGTTGAAGATTCCTACCCTTTGAAATTCCTTGAAGATAATATTTCTTGATTTTCTCTAGTCCTTCTTCCTTTGGATTCTACAATAAAATGTTCCAAATTTGAACCAATCCCCTTTCACCTTAGTTCTTCTTCCTTTGGATTCTACAATAAAATGTTCCAAATTTGAACCAATCCCCTTTCACCCTCCTCCTTTGGATTCTACAATAAAATGTTCTAAATTTGAACCAATCCCCTTTCACACCTCTATGTCCGATCTCATTGAAAAGTCCTACCCTTTGAAACTCCTTGAAGATAGTATTTCCTGATTTTTATCGAGAGTCTTCTTAGGTGTCGATTTCGTTGAAGAGTCCTACCCTTTGAAATTCCTTGAAGATATTTTTTCTTGATTTTTATCGAGAGGATTTCGTTAAAGAGCCCTACCCTTTGAAATTCCTTGAAGATAATATTCCTTGATTTTTATCGAGAGTATTCGTTGTACAAAATGTTCCAAATTTGAACCAATCCCCTTTCACACCTCTACGTCTGATCTCATTGAAAATACCCTTTGAAATTTCTTGAAGATAATATTTCTTGATTTTTATCAAGAGTTTTCTTAAGTGACTTTGCCCTTTGAAATTCCTTGAAGATAATATTTCTTGATTTTTATCGAGAGTTTTCTTAGGTTGCTTTTTCGAAATTCCTTGAAGATAATATTTCCTGATTTTTATCGAGAGACTTCTTAGGTGAGTTTGGTCATTCTTTGAAGATAATATTTCCTGATTTTTATCGAGAGTCTTCTTAGGTGACCTTGGTCATTTAGGATGTAATTAACTATAGGGGCACATCTGATTTTGTTGAAGAGTCCTACCCTTTGAAATTCCTTGAAGATAATATTTCTTGATTTTTTCGAGAGTTTTCTTAGGTGACTTTGGTCATTTAAGATGTAATTAACTATAGGGGTTTGCCCTTATAGAAAGGGAGTCTTCTTAAGTGACTTTGGTCATTTAAGATGTAATTAACTATAGGGGCTTGCTCTTATAGAAGTTTTCTTAGGTGACTTTGGTCATCTAAGATGTAATTAACTATAGGGGCTTGCCCTTATAGATCTTCTTAGGTGACTTTGGTCATTTAAGATGTAATTAACTATAGGGGCATGCCCTTATAGGAATTTCGGTGACTTTGGTCATTTAAGATGTAATTAACTATAGGGGCTTGCCCTTATAGGAAGCATGTTCGATTTGGTCATTTAAGATGTAATTAACTATAGGGGCTTGCCCTTATAGGAAGCTTTTCTCGAACCGTCCTACTCTTTGAAATTCCTTGAAGATAATTTTTCTTGATTTTTATCGAGAGTCTTCTTAAGTGACTTTAGTCATTTAAGATGTAATTAACTATAGGGGCTTGCCCTTATAAGAAGCATGTCCAAACCCAGCTGTTTAAGATGTAATTAACTATAGGAGCTTTCCTATATAGGAAGCATGTCCGAACCCAGCTTAATATAAACCCTATTTAGTCCTTTATGTTAAGGAAACTCCCCTCAAACCCCGAAATAGCGCCGACAGCCTCTGGCGACTCTGCTGGGGACATGCTTTTCTCTCCATATAAATAAAGAAATATTATCTTCACACATCAGTAATATGTCCATGTCCCTCTTGGACCAGATTACCCTTCTTCCGTTGGCATACTTTACCCATTTATCTTGGGAAAGTACAGCTAACTCTTTGGACTTTAGGACTAGCTGTTCAACCATCTTTGAACAGAGGGGTTCAGAAGGCCATTAAGGACTTTTTAATTTTTTATGTGGGGTCGGACCCCCAATAGGTATTTCAGTGGACTAATTCCACCTGGGCATTTTTTGCCACTAATTGGGTCGCGCACTCGGTCCTAAAATTTTTCACATCTCCCTTCCAGATTTGATTTTCTATTTCGTAAATTAAACCAAAACGTGTTGTGTTGCCCGCACTTTGAAATATTAATTAAATTTTACACCTTTTTAAACAAAGATGTTAAAATTACCTGTAAATTAAGACCTGCCCGGTCTACAGATCAACCTCCATTTTTAGTGCTTACACTAAAGATTTTGAGGTTTTTGGCCATATAGCTAACCCTAAAACTTTCTGTTTTAAAGCCTGCTGCAATGACCTACCCAACGCTGACCTTTTCCTGCAATCTGCCAATGGAACGCAGTGCCCGTAACGTCGCTCCAACCATCAAGTTCGGAGCTGGATTTGAAGACCTCGAGGTTATCCTCAGGAAAGCCCCGTTCGTGGTAATGAAGATCGCTGCCCGAAAATATAAGAGCCGTCTGCAAAATTCAGTTTGAACTGCCTTCAGGACTTCCCTGCCTGCAAGAAGGCTAAAGCTGCTGTCATCAAGACGGCTATCCCTGCTACTGCTAAGGGAAAAGAAGTGATGGTTGTTGAAGATCCGACTGAAGGATTAACTGCTCCACCACCTGTGTTTGAGATCGGGTCAAGCTCAAGGACTGTACCACTGACCTGAACTCAAAGGAGGAACTGCAATAGAAGAATTCAGAGGGCCATCAAAGCCCATACTCCTGAAAACACACCCGTTGAGGGGGAGCCTCATCAAATTGAAGAGGTGTTACCAGAAATTTATCCACTCCTACAAGGGAGTAGATTCCATCCTCTGACAGATTCTGATGGATATGAGAGTATCCGGGAGATTGCTGTCGCATTACCATCATTTCATGGACATCGTGAGGAAGGAAAGAAGTTTACTCCTATCACCCAAGTTAGCACAGTATTCAGAAGGCTTGCTACTAAAGAAGGATGTTCAGTTAGTGAGTTACTTAAGCAAGTAGGACATGCAATTTCCCCTCATATGAAAAAAGAAATTTTGAAGGATGTTAAGTCTGTTAGAAAATCATGTAAGTCGACTGCAAAGTCACTAACCTGTGTTCCCGTCTGGTTCTGTTTGGGAAACCGAGTTGATACTGCTATGATCACCACCGATCATACCACCACCAGGACTGCAGGTCGCATACCGATTAAGTCAAGATTAGGTCCGAGAAGTTTACCCGTCATTCCTGCAATCACGGAAAGAAAGACAAGACGATTACCTGACATTGTAGCCAGTCTACACCACGGGGAGCATATATTCCCTTGACATACTGATGTCTCTACTAAGACGTCCCGTCCTGAGGCATCATCGTCGAAGAAAAAAGGGTATGGGTACCCAAGGTTGCTGCACCGATACAGATCAGCGAGCCTGCAAGATAAGAAGTAAAACTAGTGCCTAAAATATCTGACATCGTTGTGACAATAGCTAGCGAGATGGAGGAACAAATAGAGGATGTCCATCAAGGTACTCCAGATCTTAAAGCAATCAAGGAATCAATAATTGAGGAAAAAGTTGAGAAACTCAGAATCGAGATTTCCGAGTTAGCTCGAGTGCACGGAGTTTCCGTCAATAGTGACAATGAAGATTTTGGTTACAGTGATTACTTGGAGGAAGATTTCATGGATGTCCATGTGATCGAAACCAGAGCTACCAGGTGATTACTTGGAGGAGGATTTCATGGATGTCCATGTGATCGAAACCAGAGCTACCACATCTGTGGTGAGGCTCAACCTCACACTGAAGAGAATGCCGTAGATGAGCTACGTAGGGTTATCCTTCTAAGGGATGAGCAAGTCAGTCTATTGGAGAAAAGAATAGAAGAGATGACTGTAGCTATGAGCGCTATGACCACCATTCAGGGACAATCACAAGCACCAAGGTTGGCTTCCCCAGAGATTAATCAGCTAGAAATCATACACATCATAGGTGAAAGAAGGGAGGCTACTTCGATAGACAAAGATGAACAACCAAAGAAGGATTCTCCATTAGGTGCGATGCCAAAAAAAGAGTTCAAGCAAATGGTTGAACAAGTACGAGATTCCTTAGCCCAGTCTAAGGGTGGTGCATCAATTCTAAAGGGTAGACCTTATCCAAAGGAATTTGATGTCGTCCATTTCCCCAAGGTTTTTGTGGCCCCAAACTTCAAGATATTCGATGGGACTGGAAATCCTAGACAACACATAGCACATTTCCAAGCCAATTGTGGCAACATGAGGAATAATGAGGCTCTACTCTGCCAGCAGTTTGTCAGCAGCTTGTCAGGGATTGCTTTCGACTGGTACGCTGACCTGCCCAACAGGTCAGTTAAAATATTTTTTGAGTTGGAACTGTTGTTTGTGAAGAGATTTGCTGGGGCGCAGCATCATGTGTCTATCGGAGAGCTCATGATGGAGAAGCAGAAGCCTAGTGAAACCTTGGCACACTATATTTTAAGGTGAAGAAACCTTAGCATGAAATGTGAACCTCAGCTACAGGAACATCAAGCGATTAAGATTTTACTCAAAAGCATTCATGGGCCAATAGATTTCATGCTTAAGGGACTCACCATCAGACCCTTCGAGAAGCTACTCAGTAAAGACAGCAGTCTTCAAGAAGAAATGAAGCACATGGAGCCGCATAAAAAAGCTAAGGTGAACAAATTGTTCGAAAAGAAATCAGGATTAGTTGTAACTGTCAACAAAGGAAAGAAACCAATAAAAATATATGCAGAAGAGAACTGCCAGTCTTCGTCACAGTACTCTCAGAAATAGAACAGTCAATCCAACCAACGACCGGCTAAGGAGGGATCACCTCGAACTGCAGGTAAAAGAATATCCCTGTTAGAGTGACAAAAATTTGTTTATTCTTTTAAAGATGAAGCTGTACCTAAAATATTCAAAAACTTGATGAAGAAAACAGAATTCAAACTACCTGATCCAAAGAAACCCAAAGAGGTAGATAAGAAGAATGAACAAAATTATTGCCCATACCACTGGTTGCTTGGGCACACTATAAACAAGTGTTTCATCTTTAAAGACTGGCTCAAGAAGAACCTCAAGGAAGAGAATATAACAATCCCGAAGGAGTATTGGAGAGAAGCTGAAAAAGGTTCCATAAACATGATTTCAGCTGAGTCAATGTCGGAACAGACGGATGGAGTACAACTTGGGATGAACTCAAGAGGGTCCTCAATCAAATACAGGGTTCATCGAAACAAGCTTCTACAGACACTGGAGAAGAATGGAATGAGGTCTGGAGCAGATCGTCCAAGAAGATACTATACAAGATCCAGTCTGCATCAAAACAAGCCTCCATTCAAAGACTGCAACATACCGAGCCTGAGATGAAGATTTTGCTAGGAGATCCGTCATCGTCAAAAATAAAGAACAAGAAGAAGAAAAGCGTCACTGCCAAGATTGATAGCACGGGGGGTAGGATAGGGGCTTCCTCTACTAGACTGGTTGTCTCGGATTTGGGGAAGAAAATCCTCGAACCCTTGACTTTGTATGATTATCTTTTTGTCCCTTAGGGTCTTATGAATATAATGATTGTGATTTCGGCTACGTTTTGACTGTTTCTGGTAATAACATAACTGACTATGACCTATCTAGCTGCGATCTCAATCCCCAAAATGATCCTCAAATTGTACTCGAGTCTGATGAGCTTGTTGTCGCGTCCAAAGAAGAACTCAATATCGCTTATGAAAACACCGATAATGAAGAGCCAACTCTCGAGAATCATGGTATACCGCTCGCCATCAACATAGATATTTCCGATGAGGAGGAAAAAACACCAGAAGATTCAACAATGATATCTCAAGAAGAAGAAATCACAGAAGTCAACTTGAGGAGCGGAAAAGTGTTACCACCAAAAACAACTCCAATAGACAAAGGAAAAGAGATAATGACTCGAGAAGAGATACCCCCACCTCTGCCAGTAGAAGAACCACATAATCAAGATAAAATTGGAGGATCATGCAAAGTAGACTACAACGTGCTAGCTCATCTTAGGAAGTTGCCTGCACAACTAAGCACCTACGACGCTCTGATCCCGTCAAAGGAGATGAGAGAATCTCTGGTTACAGCTTTGCTTGATTCAGAAATTTGTTTAGCTCAGTTGGCTAGCACATCCTCAGATGAATTTTGCTTGTTGAGAGAACAGTCAGGGGTAACCTTCACAGATGAAGACTTGTTGCTCGGTACCGCCAACGACAACCGCCCGCTCTACATCTACGTCAACATCGGCAGAATTGTGTTGTCCAGAGTATTAGTGGATTCTGGGGCATCTCTTAACTTGATGAGCCTATGGACATTAACCTATTCGGATATTAAAGCGCAAAAGCTTACAGCTGATAAAATGATGTTAAGAGGATTCAACCAAAAGGGAGAAAGAGCCCTTACAATAAGATGATGTTAAGAGGATTCAACCAAAAGGGAGAAAGAGCCCTTGGATCAATTACATGCTTATGAAGGTTGGAGAACTCGTGAAAATCATTAAATTTCATATCATTGACGCTGAGACTTCTTTTAACGCTTTATTGGGATTACCATGGATTCATGAGCACAATATGGTTCCATCATCCCTACACTAGTGCATTAAATACCGCATGTGCATCAAGGGAGATCTACATCCATTTTCAGTACATGAAGTTGGTGTCCATGAAGATGCTGCATACTACGCGCCTCCAAAGTAGACTGTCTTTTCGCGTAAGATTTTGACAAAAAAAGATGAAAGTTCAGAAGAATCACAAAAAGGAGGCCGTACAACTCCGCTTCACACACCCGAGGTTGAGTTGGTGGAGGTTCTTCTAGTTCACGCACCTGAGGTCGAGACCGGGGATGCGGACGAGGAAAGATCAATTTAGTTGTTGAACGGACTAGACCAACTATCAACATTGGTGATGAAGACAGTTCTGAAGATGAAATAATGACGATGAAGCAGAAGAAACCTTAGTATGAGATATCCTTAGAAGATACAGAGAAAAATGACTATAAAATAATGTATGATCAGATAAATCACAATGTGAATACTATGACCCTTACTATGATTCTCCCCCAAAAGGTCGAGAGTTTAGAGTTCAAGGAAGTCCGTAGTGTTGGTTCGAAGCCGATCAAATTTTACCGTGCTTCTACCTCTACTGAGCTTGAAAAATATGTAAATTTAGATGTTGATTCCAATGAATTTATGGAATTGCCTTTTAGTTACTTCTCGCATTGTGTTCAAAATTTAATTCAACAGGGACACATACCAAAACAAATTTCAAAAGATAAATTTCAACTTTTTGAAAGCCTATGGAATGCTAAAAGTTGAACTCCCAATTTCAAAAGAAGGTCTCAGATTTGGTATAGTTGGACTAGTCGATGATTCTAAATTTTGCATGGTTGTTACTAGTGAATCAGAAGAGGATTGCTTCGATGTAGAGGATGACTCTACCGATCAACCAATAGAAGATGCTCCACCAGAATTTGAGGAAGAAATTTATTCCACTGTCGATGAATTGAAAGAGATTAACCTTGAGACTTAAGAATGACCCCGACCTACATTTATAAGTTCTCTAATTGATGGTAAAGAATCTGCATAATTGGTCAAACTATTAACAAAATTCAATGATTGCTTCGCATGGAGCTACGAGGAAATGTCAGGGTTGTCAGCAGAGGTTGCAGTCCATAAACTTGGGGTGGACAAGAATATAACCCCAATAAAACAAGCCCCAAGGAGAATGCGCCTTGAAATAGAACAACAAGTCATCGCTGAAGTGAAAAAATTGATAAACGCCAGCTTTGTTAAAGAAGAGCAATACCCCACGTGGTTAGCCAATATTGTACCTGTTAAGAAGAAAAATGGACAGATCCACATTTGTGTTGACTTCAGAGATTTGAACAAGCCATGTCCAAAAGAGGAGTTTCTACTACTTATACCAGAAATGATGGTGGACATCGCTTTGACACATGAAATTTTCTCTTTTATGGATGGATCATCGGGATATAACCAAATCAAGATGGCTCCGGAAGATGCAGCCCTCACGGCCTTTAGAATGCTGATTGGAATTTTCTGCTACATAGTGATGTCGTTCGGCCTAAAGAACGCCGGAGCAACATATCAGCGTGCAATGACAAAGATTTTTGATGACCTCATTCATAACCAAGTAGAATGCTACGTGGATGATTTGGTCATCAAAAGTAAACAGAAGATAGACCATTTGTATGATTTGAGGATTGTGTTTGAACGACTACGACGATATGACCTTAATATGAATCCCTTAAAGTGTGCCTTTGGCGTTACCTCTGGGAAATTCTAGGATTCGTTGTCCGTCATCGGGGAATCGAGATCGACCCGGATAAGATTAAAGCTATCTTGAAAATGTCCCCCCCCTAAAAACTTGAAACAGCTACGTTCCTTCCATATGAAGTTGGCATATCTGAGGCTCTTTATTTCTAATCTCTCAAGTAGGCGTCAACTTTTTTCGAAATTAATTAAAAAGGATGCCAAATTTATTTGGGAAGAGAAATGTCAGTGGGCCTGTAAAGATGTAAACAATATTTAATGAAACCTCATATTTTGGCAGCCCCTATCCCAGTGAAACCGTTGATACTTTATACCGCGGCTTTAGATGACTCTCTTAGAGCCCTCTTAGCCCAAGTCAATGAGGAGGGAAAAGAAAATGCGCTCTAATACTTGAGTCATCGTCTAATACCGATGGAGATAAGGTATCCATATATCGAGAAGCATTGTCTGACATTAATTTTTGCCGCTCAAAAGCTTAGACATTACATGCTTTCTCATAAGATTATCGTAATTTCAAAAGTTAATCCATTGCAATTTTTGATGACCCGACCAACACTCTCTGGACGTTTAGCAAGATGGTCAATGATCTTATTGAAATTTGATATAACTTTTGTTTCCCTTCGTGCTATTAAGGGACAAATACTAGCAAACTTTCTTGCTGCACACCCACTGCCAGCTGGGTCCTGTCTCAACGACGAGTTACCAGACGAGCAAATACTACAGATGGAATTTTCTAGTGCGCAGTGTTGGTAAATGTACTTTGATGGTGCTTCATCAGCAAGCAAAGATAAAGGATTAGGAACAGTTATACCAGGCAAGGCAGGGATTGGTTTGATCTTTATTACGCCAGATAAGGGTATGATGAGGTTCTCATACCACCTGACAGAGGCATGCACGAACAATGAAGAAGAATTTGAAGCCTTAATCACCGGATTGGAATTGGCAATTTCAATGGATATAACAAACATTGCCATTTACCGGATTGGAATTGGCGATTTCAATGGATATAACGAACATTGCCATTTATGGTGACTCTCAACGTCATTCAGCAGGTCGTCGGACAATACAAAATTTTGAAACCAAGACTAGCAGAGTACCATCAATACACGATGAAGCTCCTGGAGCAGATTTCTGAGGTGACTTTCTATCGGATTCCTCGGGCAGATAATGCCCATGCCGACGCTCTAGCAAAACTCGCTAAGGAAATGGCATGTCCCCCGGAGGATTCCATCAAAGTCATGGTGTAAGGAAGACAAGTTTTGTCTTGAAACAACTTTGAAATTCTACACAAGCTTGGAAAAGAAGAAACAATAAATACATTTGCAGACATCAACGAAGATTGGCGCAAGCCATTAATAAAATATTTGCATACTGGAAAGCTGCCAGAAGACAAGTCTGAGACACACCACATCACAAGAAGGGCCATGTCTTACGCTCTGGTGGGAAATGTTCTCTATAGAAGATTATTTGACCAAATGTGGCTACGGTGTTTGAGCAGAGCCGAGGCACAGAATATTGTTAAAGAGGTACATGCCAGATTGTGTGGCGCTCACCAATCGGGACCAAAAATGAACATGAAGATCAAAAGATTCAGATATTATTGGCCAACAATGATGTCCGATTGCATGGATACAACTAGAAGATGTCACCAATACCAAGTGCATGGGGTGGTCTTACACCAGCCTCCGAATGTGCTACACCCAACTGTTGCCTCGTGATAATTTGAGTGTTGGGGCACAGACATAATATGTCTGATAGACCCTCCATCTTCTAAAGAACACAGGTTTATACTTGCCACTACAGACTACTTCTCCAAATGGGCAGAGGCAGTACCGTTACTTGAGGTTACGACACAACACGTCCTTCAATTTTTCAAAAGCCAAATTGTCTACCATTTCGGAGTACCGCGAAGAATAATCTCTGACAACGGGATAGCCTTCAAAAGTACAAAGATTAACAATTTTGTCAGAAGACATGTGATAGATTGGAGATACTCTACAATTTACTATCCCAGAGCAAATGGTTTGGCTGAAGCTTTCAACAAGACACTGGTGCAGATTTAAAAAAAAACACTAGAGAAAAAAAGAGGGATTGGCATAAAAAACTGTTAGAAGCCTTGTGGGCCTACCGGATGACTTTCAGGACTCCCACTCAGTGTACACCTTATATGATCGTGTACGTGACCGAGGCCGTGCTACCGTTAGAAATCTAGACACCATCTCTCAGAGTCGACGTTGCCAACCAACTCACAACGGATGAAAGTGCAAAACTTGGACTTGAAGAACTAGAGACTCTCAAGAGAAAATGATTGGAAGTACAACAATATTTGGAGCTCTACCAGGCAAAGATGGTACAAGACCATGACAAATTGGTGCGCCAAAGGATATTCAAAATTGGTGACCTCGTACTTGTGCTCAAAAGACCCATTCTTGCTCGCCGCAAAATAAGTGGGAAGTTTGAGCCAACTTGGGAGGGAACATTTGTCGTTGAGAAGGTCTATACAGGAGGAGCCTACCAGTTAGTGGACTTCCGGGGTGAACGACCCATGTTACCGATAAATGGACGATACCTGAAAACCTATTACACAACATGATGTCGCCTACCTCCGCTTGCCTCTGCTTGCTTTGAAACTTTGAAACTTTGATTTTTTTTAGGGTTATCTATGTGGAAAAATGTCAATGAACGGTTCTAAATTTTGTAATTAACCTCAATATAATGAAAAGTTTGAGAAAATTTTTGAACTTCACACTTTCTCTTTTCTACCTTTGAATTTAAATATTTTACTAAATTAAACAAAACTCACACATAAAATAAATAATTCTCTTCACCAAAACAAACTAAAATTTACTTTAATGAATACTTTATTTTGTTCTTGTTCATGCCAAGCTTCGACCTACTGAGGTTTTTCTTGTCGTCTGAAGAAAAATGTCAGGACAGAGGTTGATCTTTGCCTTCCAGGATGGCTGGAACCTCGCACTGAATGAAGAGATGGCGCCACAAGGAGTTGTCATAGATTTTAACATGGATTTCAACCAGGTTGATGTGGACTACGAGGGTCCTCTAATGGATGTAGTCAGCAATAAAGAAAAGAAGGGACTGCCTTAACTGTTGAGGGTGGCCACTCCAGACGATGTGTCACGCAAAGGTAAAAATGTGATAGCGAAACAAGATCCGATTGAGGGGCCCAGTCGTCTTCCCTTTATGGTGGCTACTCCAGCATGGGGCCTGATTTCCGCCCGTACTGAACAACTACCGAATACTTCGCTCCGCAGGACGCAACCCAGAAATGCATGCCAAAGGAAACAGAGAGCCTTTCTGCGACAGGAACACAAGCGCCAGAGAGACGTGAGCCATTTTCTTACCTCAATTCCTGAATGACATATTTACGACCCAGATCCAAGAGAAACATTAGCTAGGCTTCCCACTAAAGATGAAGAGTCAGGATTTGTGACAGAATCAGATATGCTCCCAGTTTCAGATATCTTATGCAGAGGTTACCCAACATGCAACGTTGAGGTACCGGCCGGGACATCAGTCGTGGGCGCATTTGTAGAATGCCCGGACTTCAACGTTTTGCATCTATAGCATTTCAGTACATTAGAAGAATACACTTCAAACACCAACGAGTCTCAGAATCCAGACTTCGTGAAGAATGAACTGTATGTTCCACTAGGGATGGATCAGCGCGCACCATGGAGAACAGGACATACATCCCACTAGATGCTGAATCTCATATTCCGAATCGACCAACACCGATTTGGGTTCCCGCCGAGGCCCGGAGGAAGGAACGCCCACTGCAGCTGCCAACTCCTAGTATGGTAGAATACTACAAGATAAACAAAGTAAATAAAAGAGAATTCGAGTTCTATGAAGAGGTTCAGGGAAGGTTCATCAATATATTGGAAGGCCTAGAGCTGTACACTAGGGTTTTCTCTGAAACTGATGAAAGAAGCATTCTGGATTGCATCTTTGATTTAAGAGATAGAGGTCGAGCTAGCCTTCTCATGGAGAGAACATACTCCGAGCCAAAGAAATGGATGTCGGGAAAGGGAAGAATCACCATCCAATGCGGCTGTTGCTACAATTTTACGAACGACAGATAGGGAAATCTGCCTAGGATCATCAAATACGACCAAGTGGATCCATTACCACCAATGATAAAATGGATGATCAAGAGAATGGTTAAGTGGAATATTCTACCTGCTACTTGCATTCCTAACAGTTGCATCATCAACATTTATGAAGAGGTGACTGCATTCCCCCACACATCGACCATCATGATTTTATGAGGCCTTTTTGCACGGTCTCATTCATGAGTAAAAATAATATTCTGTTTGGAAAAGAAATCAATATAATCAGCTTTGGTGAATTCAGAGGAGCTGTGGAGATTCCTCTTCCAGTTGGTTCAGTACTTGTTCTCAAAGGCATGAGGCAGACGTTGCCAAGCACTGCATTCTGGGAGTGCAACACTGTAGGGTGTCTGTAACCTTCCGTAGAATGGCTGACAATTAAATACCATATGGATTCCAGCAGGACCGAGAATTAGAGGAGTTGTTTCCTTATGAGCTATGAGAAGGTTGTACCTCTAAGTACATGTAAAGGGAACAGTTATCCTGGAGCATGACTTAGAAGGTCTGCTTGATCAGGAGCTCAACATACCAGGCATAAAGGGTTTACTTACTTTCTTTTAACAGCATGACATGTATCTGATGCATTCAGTCTATGATGTACTCATATCATGAGAGGGTTCTCAATGTATTTCAGCATGGATTACATGATGTACCTTTTGAGGCATTAGCCTATGTTTGATCTGTAGCATCTTTATTGAAGCAGATTAATGGAAATTTCTATCAAATTGTGTCTTTTTTTCAATTGCCTTTCTGTGCAATGGATGAAATCCGCAAACCATGCGATGGCTTGGAATTCCAATGAACAAAGAACGAAACAATAAATCTTCAACAATAAACAAAACAAAAATGAAAAATAATCATAAATGAGTGAATAACAAAACAAATTTCTTTTTAAATCAACCTATTAAAATTAAAACTTTAAAAAACACATTTTGAAAAATTAAATTGTGATAAAAACAACCATAAAATAAAACAGTCCTGTTGAGTAGATGCTTCCATTTTTGGAATTTCCTACTCTTTGTGCGCGCAGCACAACCATCGTTATCTACCTCAACTCTCTTCACATCCCCGTAGAATTTTGCATTTTGCACAAAACTCCACAAAGCTCTACAAATCATTTTCAAAAAAATCAACCTTTCTGCATGACACACTACTGCAAATTCAACACCACAATATCTTTTTAAATTTCAATTATTACATCTTCGAATCCATACCTAAATCTTGATTCTCACATCTTCGAATTGATACCTACATTTCAATTCTCACATCTTCGAATTGATACCTAAATTTCAATTCTCACCATCTTTGAATTGATACCTACATTTCAATTCTCACCATCTTCGAATTGATACCTACATTTCAATTCTCACATCTTCGAATTGATACCTACATTTCAATTCTCACCATCTTCGAATTGATACCTACATTTCAATTCTCACCTCTCACCATCTTTGAATTGATAACTACATTTCAATTCTCACCATCTTTAAATTGATACTTACATTTCAATTCTCACTTCCAAATCAGTCCTACATTTCTGATTCATTTCATTCGAGGTCGGTCCTTACATTCTAACACCCTTTTTTGAGAATTGACCTACATTTCAATTCTCATTCCTGAATCAGTTCTACACTTCTGATTGACTCTGAAAAGAAGAGTTCCGTGACTTCCGGGCTTAGCTCTTTTCCGGTGCAGATGAATAAACCGTTATGGGTAACAGGTCTAAAAGTAGTGTAATCCCCAAAGAGGAGTTCTCTTCTTTATTAAGGGAAAATATTCCTGAGAATAAAAGCAAGAAGATGCTGGAATCTTGGGAATTACTTATTCTTAGCAGAATAAATTATTTCTATTGTACTATTGTATTTTTTTGTTCCGTGAATTTCTTCATGATTGAAGAAATTCTGCGATAACTGCCTGCGCTTAACCTTTCCCTTACCTTACGGTACACTAGTTTAATCAAGCCTCCTATCCCGGGAATAACTTATTCTATTTATTCAATAAACAGAATAACTTATTCTTAGCAGAATAAATTATTTCTATTGTACTATTGTATTTTTCTGTTGTGCACCTATTCTTCTTTTTATATCATATCTGTTCCCTTTTCTAGATGAATTATGACTCTTTTCACATCTAGGATTTACCCTTCTCTTTCTTCGGTTTTGCACTGAGAACAAAATTCATCACCGTCCTTCTCACAAGAGGGCAAACCTGGTACGTTGATCGAATCTTCTTTCGCATCCAGGCCCGATAAAGTGGTTCAGGTGACTACCGGAATCATTGATGAAGCAGGTCAGATGGGCTGAGTAGGGCTCGAACCTACAATATTCCCGTTATGAGCGGTACGTTTCAACCAATTCAACTAGAAGCCCCAATTATTGACTTTACTTTCTCTACATGCAATTCTTTCGGAAGAGCTGACAGAAAGAGGATAGTTTTGCTATATGGCAAGCCCTTACCCTTCGTATGCAAGCCCTACTCAAGAAGCTCAGTGACTTTCGGCACCCAAGTAGTAAGTTTTAGAGTGACCGGTAGGGCGACCACTTGTACTTCTAGGTGTTGGCGACCTATAGTCTTTTTACGCAACACGGCTTCACTCGATTCAGTATTTCCATAGAAAAACAAGCCCACTAATAGCTTAGATAGTGGCCTTGGTATAGTTGACCCTACCTATTGACTCAAGGTTCATAGGAACAGGGAACCCTGACATAGTGGGATGTAGGCTTCAGTTGTTTTTTTTTTCAAAACTTCTTATTTCTTTAGTAACCGGCTGTTCACCAGCAGGTCAGTAGGCCTTTTTTTTGAGTTTGAGAAGGCGAACACTAGAAAGAACTCAGCGGGCGCTAGCGCTATGTTGTTCACTTTTGTCAACTGAAGTCGCGCTACGCGCCAACTCAAAACTAACTGATAGCTGATAGAGCAGAGCGCGGAGCCCCTAGTCTAAGCGAGCAGAACCTTTTGTTTCTACTGTCGTACTACTCAAATCAAAGAAAAAAGTACCAATAATGGCATTCTGTTGTACAGCTACTTTTTGCTAGTGAAAAAGGTAACCGAACCGGTAGGTTCCTTTTTGAATCGACAGTAGTGACGAAAGGGGGAAATAGCTCAGTTAGTTAGAGTGCTGGTCTGTCACGCCAGAAGTCGCGGGTTCGAACCCCGTTTTCCCCGCCCGATCCTCCAACTTTTTCCTGCCCGACCCATTTTGTCTTCACTGGAAGCTGCTGATCCCGGTGTAGCAAAAAAGACTCTTCTTCTTTCTTCGGTCTCCCCCCACCCCCTGTTGTGGGTCGCGTCTCACCGCGGGCACTTCATGAATGAGTGGAGATCTGCCTTCCCCCCTTGCTAATTACCAAGGACAAAGAATTCAGAAAACAGAAAATCTCCCCAAGTAGGATTCGAACCTACGACCAGTCAGTTAACAGCCGACCGCTCTACCGCTGAGCTATTGAGGAAGAACGGACTTCAGGAAGCCGACTCTCGTTCTTTGGACCATGAACAATATGAGTCCGAAGCTTCCTTCGTCACTCCAGGACAGGACAAGGGGGGCGGCGGTAAACCATCCACTCTCGATATGCATATTGATCAATCGATCTCCGCGTCCTGCCAGTTCGCTAAGTAGACTCACTCTACCGAGTGGCAAGGCTTCCACTATTCCTGCCAAATTTTCATCCTAGAAGTTTGCAAGTATGAGAGAGTCCTCTCTCTGTCTGTCTCTCCGAGTTTATACTACTAAGACTCAGTGAAGTAGCACTTCAACTATGAAATGAGAGAATAGATTCCGATCAAGGTGCCTTTCATCTCTCTGCCTGCTCCATGTTGTATAGCCTAAGGATCATGAGCTGGTTTCATGCTAGAAGACATTAGATCTGCCCAGTCATT
>JXCR01147588.1:24671-37199 GCA_002079205.1 Phalaenopsis hybrid cultivar
CTCTTAGTTTGCAGGATTGGGTCTATCGCTGAGGTCTACACTTATCTCTCGAGAAGGTGTAGTATTCGCGGTATCAGACACGATTATGCAAACTATCAGCTAATGAGATCCATTTGGTCTCTTTTTTCAAAATTAAAACATACTACTTTAAAACCTCAAATTATATATATCTTTTATACTTAAATTAAATTTCAAAAAATTATTTTCATATATCATATTTTTCAAATAAATCTAATCAATCGAAAAAAAAAAAGTTGACCAACAGCGACATAGTTCAAATGGGTTGTTGATACATCAGCGGTAGCTGCTGAGGTTGTTGGTGTTATGGTGTAGGAGGATGTTGCTGATAAGGTTGAGACACCACCATTTGTTGCTCCTGTTGTTGAGGCTAAAATTAATTTTGTTTCTCTTGACCCTTTCTGTGATGCTTCGGAAATTGCTTCCATTTGACTTATGTCACTTATTCTTGTGACAAGACTTGGAATTATTTTCCTGGTTGTTTGTTGCTTGCGGATGATCTTGAACCTTGAAGGGACAATCCTTAAATTTATGGTTGGTACTATGACAGTTGAAGCATTTACCAATAACCAAATTATAGGTCACAGAATGCCATTTCCCACATGAACACATTGTGGATTTGTTTGACTTATGCGCCCGATTATTTTGACTTTGCTGCTTTTGGGAACTCCCATTGGCATGTGTATTTGAATTCTTTTGCTTCTCGACATGTTTTTTTTCTCGCAAGCGTAGATCTTTATATTTGCATGAATAGCTCGATCCACCAGTTCTCTGTAAGTCATGCACTTAACCGCCAATAGGCACGTCCTAATGTCTTCTCACAAGCTAACTAGTATGTTATATATCTTCTAATCTTCATGTTGATTAATTGATGTGATAAAACAAACGATCCTGACAAATTGCCTCTCGTACTCTCGAACAGTTATTGTCCCTTGCTCCAGTTTTCTCAAGCCATTCATGAGCTTGGCCCGATCTGCCATAGGTAAATATTGTTCCAGGAATAATCTTTCATAATATGCCCAAGGTACTACTGCATTTGGTTCAAAAGTGTTGCAACTGTGACTTTCCCACAAATTACGAGCTCCTTCACACAACTAGGATGTCGTAATGTACAACTTACGGTCTTCATGACACTTTATCCTTTGAAGTCTCTTTTTAATATCATGGAGTCATGCATCAGACTCGATCGGGTTCAATATTTCATTGAAGGTAGTAAGGTGTGTCTTCAAAAACTGGTCCATCACTCGATCCGTAGCACTTCCATTGGTTTTTTGGGTTGCGTGTCTCCATGGTGGAAAATGGTGGTACTGGTTGAGTGGCTTGTAATATTGTTTGCACCGTTTCTTGCATAGCTTGGAAATTGGGCTGCAAAGTTAGCTTGTAACGCTTGGGTAATATTCTGTGTTACCACTTCCACGAGAGTCGCCATGTTGAGACTTTGTGCTCCAGCAGTCTCAGTGATTTGAACAGGATCAACACAATGACAATTAGAATAACAGAGAACCCTAGAAACAAACACCTCATTTATAGTAGCTATCTGGACTCCTTTCCACGAGCAACTACAAAATCTCTTCTTTTTAGAAAACAATTGAAAGATATATGAAATCAAAATCAATTGAACATCGACTTACAAGAATAATCTATTCCCTACCCAATTCTAAGAAGTAAAGGGACATGTGATGCAAAGTCAAGGAAGTTAAATAGAAAACACGGGCTCTAATACCACTCTATCACATTTCGGGGCTGAAAGCGGTACACGCCGATAATGCAGAGCATGATGGAATGAAATAAACCGGTTTTGTATTCTCAAAGGAAGACTTGCATGCAATTTAAAAGGGAAAAAATAAATTTTGTTAATGTTGAAAAGTTTATCAATGCAACTACATTTAAAATAGAAAACTAACTGAATCAAAATAGAAATGATAGTATAAAACAACTACCCATATCCAATAAAGAAAATAAAAATAGCTGAAACAAATATTAAGGAAAAATATTAAAACTGGGAACTAAAACTAAAAGTTTGCTTTGGTGGAGAAGATCCTACTAGTGACTGAAGAGAATATGTTATGCAAAAATATCAAATAGTGAGTTTGACAAAAAAACTCAATAAGTAACAATTATTTATTAAAGCATAAACGATAAGGGAACTGAGACAAGCAGTATGAACAACAAATATAGATGAGTACTTCGTGCATTTATAACATCATGAAATAAAAAGAGTGATACATCAAATATGCTCAAATATCATAAGAAAACAACAATCAAGTTTATTATTATTATGATTGTTTTTCATTTATATTTATATAATAGGTTTTAAAAGACACCCTGAAACTGAGAAAGTCAAACACCAACCTAAGGAAATCCGACAATTTCCTGTTGAGTTGTCACATTATGGGCCCATCAGCCTGACTAGCCCATATCCAAAAGGGTTGCACCGACCTACATATTATCACACACAAACATATCCAACATTTTTCACATGTATAATATATAAGAAATATATTATTTCACAGAGGCTTGCGATATGACAAGAATTCACGTGCAATAAAATATCATAATTACAACATTAGTTCAAATATGCAGAAATTTTACATCAATACATTCATGCAGTTGGTTACTTCATTATGAGCAGTAATAGAAGCATATAAAATAACAACTTAATAATAATAATCGAAGAACCGATGTATCACTTACAATTTTATGAAATAATTATGAAGATACTACAAACGATAAAGATTATGGCCCCTAGAAAGGAATGATACATTTATTCTTTAATAAAAAACAGTTACTTATTACGAGACGTCTGAAAAGATACTTCTAAGGAGCAAAAGGCTGTAACTAGTGACCCTACACAAAGAGAATTCAAAATATAAATAGCTTGCAATTAACCTATTTATTCATCAAATTATATGTATTTTAATGGACCTTCAAAGATTTAATATATGTACGTATATGTAAATTATTATATTCTTAAATGAAGGAAGTTATGAATTTAATTAACTCTAGATAATACAATCAATCGAAGTTTATTCCTATAGGCTCTAATACCTTAGGATTTTATATCAACTTTAAATTGGTTAATCTTCTCATATTATAAAAGTTTATTTCTAAAAAGTTTTTAAAAAATGGTGTTTTAAAGTTGGATTCTTTTAAAAGTCGATATATTGTTTTTGGATAAACAACTTTCTTTGTGCTTTTTCAGACCTAATAAATTTTTCATTCTTGTTTGGTTGTTAGTAGAAGTAGCATTTTCATATAAAAGACTTAAATACTAATCTTTTAAATAAATAATAAATATTAATTCTTGTATTTATTTTAAAAAAATTGCACTTCTATCTTAAATTGCTATATATATATATATATATATATATATTAGAAACACAATTTTTTGCTTCGATAACAAATTTATAGGCAAAAGATGAAGAATTTAACACCAAAAATTCTATAAAAACAAGAGAATTGTATGCATATATATTACACCTATATTCAATTACAAAGATAGATATTGTGAAATTGTAAATTAACCTTGAAATTTGATCAAACTTTTGCTCTCTAACTTTGTTTATGCTTTGCTTGAGTTGATCCTCCAATTCATATAGCTCTAAATCCATTACCAAATAGGCCCTATAGTTTAATATTTATATTTATATTATTTGAAGAAGATGCATTTTATTTTAAAAGGTGAGCAATAATAGTATTTCTAATATAATTTTAAAAATGGTTTTTTTACATACCGCTGCTCCCAAACCTTGCTATTTACATCCCATGTGCCACAAACTAACTTATCTGAAGTCACCCTTGCAACTTTAGCGCTCGTCCTTGGCACTAAATTAGCCTAACCCTCACAACGCTTGGACTTGTAGGCACAAAACACTCTTAGAAGAAGAAGAAGAAGAAGTATCAGAGAAAGAAACACTTCACTAAGAAAGAAATAGTACAACATTTGAATGCATGGAAGCTTGGAAGGTTTTCTTGGATGTCTCTGATTGAGGGGGAGGGAATCCTATTTATAGTCATTCCCAAGTCTAAGAGAACTTTGTAGATTACATCAAAATTGTCTAGTTTCTAGAGAGTTCTACACTATTTTCGTATGTAGCCCTAAACTCTTATAAGTTATTCTTGAGTTATCCTTAAAGCTTTTCCTTCTAACATACTCTAGAGTGTGGTGAAATCTTCTAGAATTCCTTGGACGACTTTTTACATTCTAGTATTCTCTAGAATCTTTTGTCTCTTGGTTGTCTTGCCAATTTCTTAAATATAGTGTAGTGTGACACTCTCCCCCACTTAAGCTTGCAATACTCTCATTGCGACTTTCGCTTTGTACAGTCAAATTTTTCTTTTTTTTCCTTGTGTCCATATTTCTCATTTTCTTTTCAACCCATAGTGGCACTCGGACCAACCCCCTTTGCTTGCTCACTGACTTGGCAAACTTGGGTTTTTCCCTGGTTGTATGGGTTACCATGCAACAAGACTTCATGACTGACGACTCAGTCCTTGGCTTCAGCTTAATTTGATGACTTTTCTTCTTTCTTGGTGGTGGTTCTTTTAAAACACCTTTATATTCCTCAAACACTAGCACCACTTCCCTTGGCATGTCATCTTGGGGCTTCCCTTCCTCATTGGAGTCATGAAGAATAGCCAAGTAGCTCTCTTCATCTCGTGGAATGGCTTTCTTGGATTGGATATCTGACAACATTTTGATTTCCTACTTGTTAGCCCTTGTTGCCGGTACTAAGCAAGCTTGATTCCCTTCCATGATGCACATGCTATTGGTAAAGGGCATTAGAAATGCTCTCACATGTCCAAGAAATTTATTCCTAGAACAATTTTAAAATCATCCATCAAAATGACAAAGAAGTCTAAGGTACCTGTCCACACTCTAATACTGGTCTTTACTCCCCTGACAATTTTATGGATTGGTCTTACTACTGAATTGACTACTTTGATGGAGCCCCCTTCTTCGGTCATCCGCAAACCCAACATTTTTGCTTTTTCGGCGAAGATGAAGTTATGAGAAGCACTAGTGTCCACCATTGCTTTAGTGGTCTTCCTGCTTATTACCATCTCCACATAGAATAACCCCTTTGCTTGAAGTTTTTTTTGGAGCTTGTATCCCATTCAACAGTTGTATAGACCCTACTTGTGTCGATGTGTCGCCATCTACTTCCTCCCGAGGGCTTGCAAGGGGAGAGTTTAGAGCCTTCTTCTAAAAGAAATCCCTTGCCCAATGAGGTCCTCCACAAATGAAGCAATTGTTATGCAGTTTGGTTTTGTCATTTTTAGACTTCCATTTAACTTGCTTTGGATGAAGTCAATTCATGACAGGTCTCTTCCTTGTGTTGATCCTTGTCTTCTCCCCCCTTAACATGGGTACTCTTCTTATTATTAGGTTTCATGAACTCTTTTGAGTAATTGATTAGAATTTTAACGACCGCGATGACAGTGGTAAGATCTTGTTCCGCGTCTCCTAAGCTCAATCTTTGTCCACTGTTGGAGTCCATCCATGAAGTTGAAAAGAATTCTCTTGACATGTTGGGAATTTGAAGAACCAAGCTTATAAACTCCCTAATATATTCCCAAATCGATTCTTCTTGTTTGAGCCTTCGTAATCAGGCCCTAGCCTCATCCTCCACATTCTCAGGGTAGAATTGCCTCTTTATCTCTTTCTTAAAGTCATCAAAGATGGATATGGTGCACGTGCCTTTCTCGATGACTACACGCATTCTTCTCCACCATAACATAACAATGGCTGAGATATAAAGAGTTGCAAATTGTATTATTGCCTCTTCATCTGTAATCCCCATCGCTCCAAAGTATTGGTTGAATCCCCAAAAGAAATTGTCTACTTCCTTCGTGCTGCGAGCTCCCAAAAAACTCTTAGGTTATGGTACTTCAATGTGTTTGGCTTTGAAATTATGATGGTTGATGGATGTGCTAGTGTCCTCTTGCATAACAAAATGTCTCCACACATCTCCTCTCAGCTAGCAAGTACGCTGCTCACTCGTCTCCATGGGCTCTTCGTACCTCCTTGAGCTTCCTATCAAGTCTTCCCACATCTTAGCCACATGGTCCTTTAAAAACTCCTCCAGTTGGAGCATCATACCTCAGATCGTCAAATGGATTATGATGTACTCCTCATCGAGTCCATAAACCTTTTGGTAAAGATTCTCTATCTGGGCATCCATGCCATTAATTGTCTCCTCCACTTGAATAAGGTGCGAATCAAAGCCGTGCATAATCTCCTTGGACCTCCCATGTGGTTTGGATGCAGTTAGATCTTGTTACTTCTGACGACCTCGCCCTTGTTTAGATGATTCTACATTAGTAGCTTCAGACTCTATTATGTGCTCTTTAATGCTCTTTGTCATACCTTCAAACCTTGAATTTGATAAAAACTATCACGGAATAACTTATCTGATGTCACCCGTGTGATTTTAGCGTTCTTTCTTGGCACTAAATCAACATAGCTCTCACAACGCTCAGACTTGTAAGTACAAAACACTCTTAGAAGAAAAAATGGGGGGAAATATTGGAGAAAGAAACATTGCACTAAGAAAGAAATAGTACAACAGTTGGAAGCTTGGAAGGTTTTCTTGGATGCCATCAAATGAGGGGATGGACTCCTTTTTATAGTCCTCCCCAAGCTTAATAGAGCTTTTAAAATTATATTAGAATTGTCTAGTTTCTAGATGGTTATACATTATTCTCATACATAACCCTAGACATTTCTAGGTTATTTATGAGTTATGCTTGAAGCTTTTCCTTCTAACATACTTTAGAATGTGATGGAATCTTCTGTAGAATCTTCCATCTCATAGTTGTTTAGCCAATTTCTTAAATATGGTGGAGCATGACAACCAGCTCCCAAACTCACATTTTGCACGCTAGGGTCTTTGTTACGTCCTCCGTCCGTCGTCGTTCTTTTTTGATGGTTTCGAGGAGGAGCAGGCAGAAGGGAAAGTTAGACGAGGGTTTCGGGGATGAGGCTCGTGTGTGCTAGAGAAGCAAATGATGATATGACGAGCGGATGCAGGCACGTACATCAACGTTGCGGTAGTTTCTGATGTGAGATGAGGAGGGGATAGCGACAGGTGCTGCAATGACGAGTTAAAATCGTTGGTGACTCGAACAATCACTTTTTTTTCTTTTCTAACATTTCCAACTTTGGAATGACGATGCACAGAGGGCTTAATAGGGACCCTAACATGTCAAATGTGATTTTGGGGCTGTGAGATGCAAATGACAAAGTTTGAGGGCTGTGGTGCCCTTTTAAAAATATGAGAAAAATAGATATTAAAATCACAAATATATAAAAAATTGAATGTATGAATGTAAATGCTCCAAATATAACAAATTTTAAAGCTGTCGTTGAGATAAACTCTGCCTGGCCGGCCANGAGTTAAAATCGTTGGTGACTCGAACAATCATGTTTTTTCTTTTCTAACCTTTCCAACTTTAAAATGAAGATGCAGAGAGGGCTTAATAGAGACCCTAACATGTAAAATGTGATTTTTGGGGCTGTGAGATGCAAATTGCAAAGTTTGAGGGCTGTGGTACATGAAAAGCCCTTTTTAAAATATGAAAAAAAATAGATATTGAAATTACAAATATATAAAAATTGAAGGTATGAATGTAAATGCTCCAAATATAACAAATTTTAAAGCTGTCGTTGAGATAAACTCTGCCTGGCCGGCCAAGCCAAAAAAAAAAAAAACCCGCGACTTTAGGACCTTCCGTTGGAGATCAAAAGCATATTTTTGTTAATAAAAAATGCGAAGCCACTAACGATTAAAGAAATGCGCCTATTTCTTTCCCACGACGAGCATTGTTTCCTCCGTTACGTCTCCCCCAGATTTCTTTCAGTTCCGTCTTTCCCGTCGGAAATTCTTATCTTCATCCACAATGTTCCTGCTGGTCTAAAAAATTTGAATTTTGTGGAAACGAGCCCACCTGAATCTTCGTTTTTGGCGTTTTCTTCATCCCATAACTCCCTCAANAAACCCGCGACTTTAGGACCTTCCGTTGGAGATCAAAAGCATATTTTTGTTAATCAAAAATGCGAAGCCACTAACGATTAAAGAAATGCGCCTATTTCTTGCCCACGACGAGCATTGTTTCCTCCGTTACGTATCCCCCAGATTTCTTTCAGTTCCGTCTTTCCCGTCGGAAATTCTTATCTTCATCCACAATTTTCCTTCTGGTCTAAAAAAATTGAATTTTGTGGAAACGAGCCCACCTGAATCTTCGTTTTTGGCGTTTTCTTCATCCCATAAGTCCCTCAACNAAAATTCTTATCTTCATCCACAATGTTCCTGCTGGTCTAAAAAATTTTGAATTTTGTGGAAACGAGCCCACCTGAATCTTCGTTTTTGGCGTTTTCTTCATCCCATAAGTCCCTCAACGGCCGGCTGTAATTAGGGTTCGGTTTTGTTTTCAGTCGCAACGGAATTACCATCAGTCTTGCCTTCCCGCGTTCGCCTTGATATTTTCACGGCAATTATCAATTTGGATATTTGCTTTTAATTTTTAATTAATTGGAAGAAGTAGACGGGGTTTCAATTCTTTTCTTGTTCAATTTTTCTGGAGGATGATCGAAAATTGTTGAAGCTTGACTCGAGGATGAATCCCGCAGACATGATTGCCCGTAGTTCGCTTGAAGAGATGCTCGAGACTCTTCAGCGGAGAGATGAGAATCCGAATGATATGCCGCCGGCGTTGCCCAGCCGGCCTTCGTCTAAAGGGCGGCTGCCATCTGCGAGAAGGTCGCTTCCGATCAACTTCAAGGTAGGAAATGCGGCTTCGGATTGCTTGCCGATGAGTCAGGAGGAGGAGGGAGAAGAAAAAGTAGCAGTATTCAATAGTGGTTTATTTGGAAATAAGAGGGTAGCGAAGGTGGGGCATGAGGAAACTTATTGCGTTAAGTTGCAGGATTTGGAAAGCTACGAGGAAAGGCGGGAAGAAGATGATGCCTTCCATTCTCATGCAGTCGATTCAGATGTCGCTGTCAGGTTTAACNCTAAGTTGCAAGATTTGGAAAGCTATGAGGAAAGGCGGGAAGAAGATGTTGCCTTCCATTCTCATGCAGTCGATTCAGATGTCGCTGTCAGGTTTAACGAGAAGTTAAGGTCGGGAGAGAACATGAATTTTGTCTTGGAAAAGGTTAACATTTATCAAATCAGATTCTTTTTAATATGCTTCTCTGTGTATAAATCGTTTTAATTTTGCTTACATTATGACTATAGATGCTTTTTAATTTTTTATTTGTACTTCACTTGAACTTTTTTGCATGATTAAGTTCATGTGTATCTTACTAAGGCGTGTTTGGCTGCATCTTAGATTCATATTGAATAGGATTTATCAAATCCTATAAATCTGGATTTATCTGATTCCTGCAGCGACTGAAGAATTTGCGAGCGATAGCGGAATAAATTTGAGTCCAGTCGGATTAACGAAATCTGAATTTAGGNATACTTCACTTGAACTTGTTTGCATGATTAAGTTCATGTGTATCTTACTATGGCGGTGTTTGACTGCATCTTAGATTCATATTGAATAGGATTTATCAAATCCAATAAATCTGGATTTATCTGATTCCTGCTGCGACTGAAGAATTTGCGAGCGATAGCGGAATAAATTTGAGTCGTAGTCGGATTTACGAAATCTGAATTTAGGTCTTAAAAATTACGGAAGGTGAGAAGTGAAAGAGGGAATGCGGGAAAATTGCATTCAACAGAGAGTTGGATTTAATTTTTATTGTTTTAATGTTTGGTTGGATTTAAGTTAAATCCATGGCCAAATCCAATTAATAGTATAATATCGAACACCTCTTTATTTTCTGGCATGAAGTTGCAAGGTTTCTTCTTAGGAAGATTAACATACACGCCACTCAATTTTCATGTATTTAGGTATCTATCACCTGGACTTCAATTTTTACCTACAATCCACCTTACCCATGCATGAAAAGGTGTATTTCACTTTAAAAAAAAATAAAATGGTGGTATTTTTTTCTGTGATTTGAAAGATTTAGGTGTTATAAATGTAGTAAGTTTAGATGATAGATTTTATTGCCTTGTTAAACACATAGTAGTGCTGTTCTCCTCTCTTGGTTCAGTCTTATTTGAGCAAGTTAAAATGATACTTTATGCTGATTTGAACTTCTATAACTTCTTTTGCATGAGATGAAGGTGTATTGACTATAAGAAGTGAATAAAATCATATTATATATTGTTACTAGCCATGAATTGAGGAGTTCATCAATCTGGTGTCAAATTTATACTTCTCGAAGATGCTTTTTAGATCTAAGTACCACAAAATTCGAGTCCTAGAGGAGCATAGTCGGACAAAATTCATCAAGGAAAAGGCAAGCTCCATGCAAAATATGAAGGATGCCATTTGGATTGTGCAACACACCGTCAAATTTCATGCGGTTGCTGAATGAAATACTCCATCCTTACCTTACAAATTCACCATTTTTTACCTTGACAACATTGCAATGTACAGGAGAACTTGGGGGAGCCACTATCGCTCGTTTCCCGAGGCTTTAAAATATGCCAAAACAATAACTAATCTCAAAAGGTGTGAATTTGGGAGCCACAAACTTGTTTATTTAGGTGTCATCGTGGGTAGAGGGCCTTAAACTCTGTTGTCTATTTTTTATCATGGGTCGAGGAGAACTTCAGATAATGGTAGCAGTAATCTGAGCATGGCTTGTAATGTGCATAAATTTTGAAGTTTGTAGTTTCATGGGAACTTTTTAGATTTCATGCAAGTCATGCACCATTTAGCTTATTTGGCTGCACATTTGCATTCTCTTAGAGGTGTTGGCTGCCCCTTTTGAGTTGGNTAAGTTCATGCACCATTTAGCTTATTTGGCTGCACATTTGCATTCGCTTAGAGGTGTTGGCTGCCCCTTTTGAGTTGGGGAAAATGAAGAGAACACCTACCAATTTCAATAAGAAGATNTCAACTATTTATGTAGTGTCGTTACTCTGTGGGCCCCTCGGTATGGTTAGCCCATATTCAAAAGGGTTCCGCTATATATCATTACACACAAGTATATGCAACATTTTTCACATATATAATATATTAAAAATATGTTATTTCATACAAACTTGTGATATAACAGAAATTCAAATGCAATAAATATTATAATTACAAGATTAATTAAAATATGCATGAATTTTGCATCAATACATTCAGGTCGTAGAATGGATTATGATGTCCTCCTTCTCGAGTCCATAAACCTTTTGGTAAAGATTCTCTATCTGGACATCCATGCCATTCATTGTCTCCTCCATCTGAATAAGGTGCGAATCAAAGCCGTGCATAATCTCCTTGGACCTCCATGTGGTTTGGATGCAGTTGGATCTTGTTGCTCGTGACGACCTCGCCCTTGTTTAGATGATTCTACGTTAGTAGCTTCAGAGTCTATTATGTGCTCTTTAATGCTCTTTGTCATACCTTCGAACCTTGACTTTGATACCAATTATCACGAAATAACTTATCTGATGTCACCCGTGTGATTTTAGCGCTCTTTCTTGGCACTAAATCAATATAACCCTCACAACGCTCAGACTTGTAAGTACAAAACACTTTTAGAAGAAAAATGGAGGGAAATATTGGAGAAAAAAAAACATTTCACTAAGAAAGAAAGAGTACAACACTTGAAAGCTTGTAAGGTTTTCTTGAATGCCTTTAAATGAGGGGATGGACTCCTTTTTATAGTCCTCCCCAAGCTTAAGAGAACTTTCTAAATTATATTAGAATTGTCTTGTTTCTAGATGGTTCTACACTATTCTCATACATAACCCTAGATCTTTCTAAGTTATTCTTGAGTTATGCTTGAAGCTTTTCCTTCTAACATACTCTAGAATGTGATAGAGTCTTCTGTAGAATCTTCCATCTCATAGTTGTTTTGCCAATTTCTTAAATATGGTGGAGCATGACAAGCAGCTCCCAAACTCACATTTTGCACGCTGGGGCCTTTGTTACGTCCTCCGTCCATCGTTGTTCTTTTTTAGTGGTTTCGAGGAGGAGCAGGCAGAAGGGAAAGTTAGACGAGGGTTTCGGGGATGAGGCTCGTGGTGTGCTAGGAAGCAAATGATGATATGACGAGCAGATGCAGGCACGTACATGAACGTTGAGGTAGTTTCTGATGTGAGATGAGGAGGGGATAGCGACAGGTGCTACAATGACGAGTTAAAATCGTTGGTGACTCGAACAATCATGTTTTTTTTTTTCTAACCTTTCCAACTTTAAAATGAAGATGCAGAGAGGGCTTAATAGAGACCCTAACATGTAAAATGTGATTTTTGGGGCTGTGAGATGCAAATTGCAAAGTTTGAGGGCTGTGGTACATGAAAAGCCCTTTTTAAAATATGAAAAAAAATAGATATTGAAATTACAAATATATAAAAATTGAAGGTATGAATGTAAATGCTCCAAATATAACAAATTTTAAAGCTGTCGTTGAGATAAACTCTGCCTGGCCGGCCAAGCCAAAAAAAAAAA
>JXCR01147588.1:38011-51370 GCA_002079205.1 Phalaenopsis hybrid cultivar
GGAGACTAATTCAACTTGCTATATTATTCATGCTGCCTTCATTTATGACTGCGGACAAGTAGCCTAACATTTGCAGTTGTTCTAGAGAGCCCACAAAAATCACCCCTTATCTGTCTTTTATCAGGTTTTGAGTTACTGGTGGAATGCTTTGCCGCAGAAGGATCCAATTTTTCACTCAAATCGTTAGATCATTACAATATCAACAAACTAAGTCCTAGTTGTAGCCAACACAACATATAAAGTTGATACGAGACCCATTAAATTCAACTTGATGAAAGGTGCACAAAATAAGATGGTAGGCATGTTTTCCCATTCAATCATATGCACTTTTGTGGCTTTATTTGCAACCATGCATGTTATGACAATGTACCAAGTTAAACATGCACACAATAGACCTTTAGAAAACCTAGAAGGCTCTTGTCCAATGCACTTACTTCTATTCATATGGATGTATTTATCTAGCTTGAAGATTAGTTGTGGCCCATGAGTGAGAATGGATGCCTACAGTTTGACTTGGATATGGGGGCACACATTTCAAGGGTGGAAGGAAACTTTTGAGTGAATAAAACTCTAAAAAATATGAAACATTACATTTACGGACAAAAAGTGAACTTTGATGTGCAACAATTCATGAGAGAATGCCTTCTCTACACATTTTCAATTTGATAAACTGAATGGTAGGCTCTTATAGACTTCTTCAAGTACATATTGGTAGGTCGCCGAGGGTCTATCATGGTTGACTTCTTAGCGGGACTATTGGAGTCTAACGGCAATTCAATTACCTTATTTTTATAATTGAGTGCTTCAACAAGAAGAATATGAAGCCTTGCAAAAAGATTATCATTGAAGTTGTTTTTCTTATTATGCATGGAAGCACTTTAGATTGCCGCCCTCCTGTATTTTTGTTAAGGATGGTGGTTCCTGCTACTTTTGATGGTTTATATGGAGCCCGATGGACATGGACGTGTGAAGAACCCACCTTTCATCTTCATATAGAAAGTTAGATGGAGATAGTGAACAAGACAATGGTTCTAATGTTATGAGCTTACACCTGTTAACATTCAAAAACATGGGGTTTCAACATCTGTTATGTCTAGTGTTAAATCTAGCCATACATTGGTTAATTATGAAATTTTCTTTTTTTTTATGTTTTTCTTATGTTATTACTTGTAAAGTTTATTTGATTTTTTTTTCTTTGTGGGTATATTAGGAGTAATGACGGTGAAGAGCAAGAATTTTAGCCAGTATAAATGGGAGTATCAATTTAGGTGAATGGGATAAGTTAGACTTGAAATTGACCCACCCGCCATAATGTTTTTAGCCTGATTTATTTTTTTATGAGTTAATAATGACTTGAGCATGAATTTAGCCAGATCCCACTAACCAAAACACGACTCATATAAACGATTGATTGTATGGGTTTTCAGTCAACCTGATGAATAATCTGAAATGATCCGCTTGTTTAACCTTATTATTATATGCTTTGTGCCATGTATTGTGTTAACTCATTAAACATAAACTAAATATATAAAAATACACTAATTTATATATTTTTTAAAGGAAAAATATATTAAGTAGATAAACATATGTGCACAACTAAGATAATTAATAAGAATTGTTGAAAAAGAAGTTAAACAAGAAGATCAAGCATGATGCAATCCATGGATAATGTAAGTTATAAAATTATTCATTTGAAACATCTAGTTCTGAAACCTTGTGAATATAGTTTAGTGCCTATACATTTTCTTCTCATTCCTACCCCTTTTGGGGTAAATAATATAAAATCTCTTATCTATTAGAGAATCAATACTTCAAAAACTCCAGTTTGAACTAGATAGTTTGTTGAGATATGTTATTATTATTATTATTATTTTTATTATTATCACAAATAAGATGAAGTCGAAGTGTTTTATCGACAAGAGTATTATTTTTAATGATAATATCAGTTGATTATCAAGTGACTGACACTAAGGGGCTAGTGTGGGTGCTGGAATATTAACCATCTTTTTCATATAGTGTGAATATGGATCCAAATTTTGATAACAAACCTAAAATGATGAAGCAGGGTTCATCCACCAATTGGATAGAAGGTTGATTTTGAGCATTTGATGGAAAAAAATTGTGCATGATATTTAAATTTTCTTAGCTCTGGATGAACCTTGAAATAATTTGAGAATTTATGCAAAAAAAATATAATAGGTCGAACACTACTATGGGATATGCTAAAATTCCACAACCTATTAATATGCCATTGACGAAAATGTAATCCATACCCCTTCATTTATGGAGATTATAGTTAATTTCATTAAAATTCTAGCTATAGAAGGAAAGAATGGTTGTCACGACATTCACTAAACAATTTTTTTTTCTTAAATGTAAAGAAAAAAGCAAATAAATTTGTTGAAATAATGCAAGCATTCATGGAAATGAGTTCCAATTTGTAGTAATAGAGGGTTACATGAAGCAATCAGATGGGGATCATTTTAACATGTNTTGCGAACCGAGCTCCTGTCTCCCGCTCGCCTTAGCTCCTTTGATCGGCACTGAAGACAGCTCCCTCCTTTCTCGATCGCAGCTCCAGCTGAAGCTCCCCGAAGCCCGCTACTGCTGCGTCTTCTTTCGCTCGACGAGAAGTGTTCGTCCAACAGCTCTGACCGAATTCCCTTCACATACGACAAACCTCTTCTCTCCCGGCCTCCACCGAAGAGATTTTAAGAAGGTGNACAAAAGTGTACTTTGATGTGCAGCAATTCATGAGAGAATGCCTTCTCTACACATTTTCAATTTGTTAAACTGAATGGTAGGCTCTTATAGACTTCTTCAAGTACAGATCGGTAGGTCGCCGAGGGTCTATCATGGTTGACTTCTTAGCGGGACTATTGGAGTCTAACGGCAATTCAATTACCTTATTTTTCTAATTGAGTGCTTCAACAAGAAGAATATGAAGCCTTGCAAAAAGCTTATCATTGAAGTTGTTTTTCTTATTATGCATGGAAGCACTTTAGATTGCCGCCCTCCTGTATTTTTGTTAAGGATGGTGGTTTCCTGCTACTTTTGATGGTTTCTATGGAGCCCGATGGGCATGGACGTGTGAAGAACCCACCTATCATCTTCATATAGAAAGTTAGATGGAGATAGTGAACAAGACAATGGTTCTAATGTTACGAGCTTACACCTATTAACATTCAAAAACATGTGGTTTCAACATCTGTTATGTCTAGTCTTAAATCTAGCCATACATTGGCTAATTATAAAATTTTCTTTTTTTATGTTTTTCTTAGGTTTTTACTTGTAAAGTTTATTTGATTTGTTTTTCTTTGTGGGTATATTAGGAGTAATGACGTGAAGAGCAAGAATTTTAGCCAGTATAAATGGGAGTATCAATTTAGGTGAATGGGTTTAGTTAGACTTGAAATTGACCCACCCGCTATAATGTTTTTAGCCTGAGTTATTTTTTTATGAGTTAATAATGACTTGAGCATGAATTTAGTCAGATCCCACTAACCAAAACACGACTCATATAAACGATTGATTGTATGGGTTTTCAGTCAACCTGATGAATAATCTGAAATGATCCGCTTGTTTAACCTTATTATTATACGCTTTGTGCCATGTATTGTGTTAACTCATTAAACATGAACTAAATATATAAAAATACACTAATTTATATATATTTTTAAAGGAAAAATATATTAAGTAGATAAACATATGTGCACAACTAAGGTAATTAATAAGAATTGTTGAAAAAGAAGTATAACAAGAAGATCAAGCATGATGCAACCCATGTATAATATAAGTTATAAAAATATTCATTTGAAACATCTAGCTGTGAAACCTTGTGAATATAGTTTAGTGCCTATACATTTTCTTCTCATTCCTAATCCTTTTGGGGTAAATAATATTAAATCTTTTATCTATTAGAGAATCAATACTTCGAAAACTCCAGTTTGAACTAGATAGTTTGTTGAGATATGTTATTATTATTATTATTTTTATTATTATCACAAATAAGACGAAGTCGAAGTGTTTTATGGACAAGAGTATTATTTTTAATGATAATATCACTTGATTATGAAGTGACTGACACTAAGGGGCTAGTGTGGGTGCTGGAATATTAACCATCTTTTTCATAGAGTGTAAATATGGATCCAAATTTTGATAACAAACCTAAAATGATGAAGCAGGGTTCATCCACCAATTGGATAGAAGGTTGATTTTGAGCATTTGATGGAAAAAAATTGTGCATGATATTTAAATTTTCTTAGCTCTGGATGAACCTTGAAATAATTTGAGAATTTATGCAAAAAAATATAATAGGACGAACACTACTATGGGATATGCTAAAATTCTATAACCTATTAATATGCCATTGACGAAGATGTAATCCATACCCCTTCATTTATGGAGATTAAAGTTAATTTCATTAAAATTCTAGCTATAGAAGGAAAGAATGGTTGCCACGACATTCACTAACAATTTTTTTTTTCTCAAATGTAAAGAAAAAAGCAAATAAAATGCAAGCATTTATGGAAATGAGTTCCAATTTGTAGTAATAGAGGGTTACATGAATCAATCAGATGGGGATCATTTTAACATGTGTATTGTGAAGTTAGTGATATAACATGTGGAAAAAGTCTAGTCTAGTTTGATTCTAAAGGTCATATGATGATGTGATAATTGCCGATGACTTCAATGGAGTAGTTACCCATTAATTAGACATTAATTTATGAATTTAATATCAATTCATATGATGATTGCCGATAAATTAGACATTAATTTATGAATTACCAAAATTGGTGTCAACTATTGAAAAATTTATCAATAATTGAGAGAAGTGATCAAACATACGTAAATATCTCCTTATTGGTAAAAAGGGTATGATTGCTTTGATAAGTTAAAAGTTGTTTTTGTTACAATATTTTTGAGTCGTTTTGAAAAATTATTGAAATTTTTTTGATGGATTGGGGTGAAAACTTACAATATTCGAAGCACAAAGAACTTTAGCAAATGCGCATAGAGACTGTGTAGTAAGTGGCACATAAAATCACTTGAGAGAATATGAGATTTAGGGTGGTGATATGACTTTGGTGTCATCCAAAACATTACGAGAAATTAATGGAGAGGATTGGGATGGCATCCAATGAAATGTTGATGTGTGAAGGGGAACCAAAGAAATTGGGTTGGCAAGGGATCTCTATATGGAACACTAGGTACAAACATGAAAACGAATGTGATGAAAAGAGCATAAATCCTTTGCTATTAAGAAATCAGAAGTTGCTGATAAATGAGGGACGGTCTAGGTGCTAGAGGACACATGATGCCACGCTAAGAGACATTATGGGCCTGAACAATGACTCAACTCCAAAATGCGGTGTAAAAGGTTAATAACAATATTTGTGGAACTACGTGAGAGATAGGAGCACATGGGAATTGCAATAGTGATCTCATGTGTGAGAAGGGTTGGGTGAAGAAGAATTGAGCACACCGCCATGCACACGAGGGAGCGCATGTGGAGATAAATTGCATGCAGAAGTGGAACGTGCGTGTATACAGATCACACATGGACCTGGAACACAAAGTTGGAAATAAGCTATCAATAAGCTTTTTGAAGCTTATAAGTAAATTTATTTATAACCAATTTTAGGCTTTAAGCCCGATCGGAAAATTCACAAATAAATAAATTATCCGATCACTAGTTATAAGATTTGCATGACTTATTTGATCTTATAAAGATTTAAAATGTTACGATAATATTTAGAGGTTATGTTTGCTTTTGAAGAGAGATAAAAATTCATGGGCAAACTAATGTGAAGGAGAACAAGTGAATAAGAATATTATGAGAGATGATTCATTTTGACATAGTGTTAATTGTGTTATGAAGATTACATGGTTTTTAGGGAAGTATTATGAATGATCGATGGTGAGAGGATTCCTGCTATGAGATTTATTTATGAAGTTATGAACAAAGCGAAGGAGAAAATAATAAGCTATTTTGAAGAGCAAGAAGTGAAATTATAAATAAATATAAGAAATTATTGAGAATAATAAGCTATTCTGGTGCATATTATTTGAATCCTCAATTTTATTATGATAAGAATTTTCATGTAGATGAAGAGATTATGACTGATTTATATGCATGTGTGTATAAAGTTGTCTCTTAGGTTGATTATCTTAACATTAATGATTAAATTGAAGGTTTTCATGAATAATGAAATGTTTGGATTTAAAATAGCTCAAGCATGCTATAAAATACACTCTCCTAGTAAATTGGATTTACCCATAATTTTAAAATTATGAGTTATTTATTTATATCAACGTTTTTATCTTAATATATATTACTAATTTTATTTATCTTATGCTAGGATATTGGTGTGCACAATCGGTGATGATGTGCATGAAAACAAAACCTTTACTGTAAAAATTTTCATTCTTACCTGTTCAATTTCTGTATGTGAGTGTAATTGAAGCATATTCAACTAGCTTCATATAAAAAAAAGAAACTGATTGATTGTAGGTCGAATGAAAAAGTTAGTCTATGCTATGTTCAATGAAAAATAAAAGATAGACTCTTGAAGTTACAAAAATACGGAAATGATGGTGATGCAATAGATTTTTTGATTGTTGATGATATATGATGATGAATGGTTAACACCTAAAATAATGAAAGTTTTTAGTTTGAAGATGCAGAAATAACCTTTAATGACATTGATACTGAATATATGAAAGTTAACTTTGAAAGGGGCTAAAGGGCTCTTAAATTTGGAGCAACTTCTATTTCAAAATCACTTAAAAGAAATAATTAAAGTGGGTTTGAAGCTTCAAAAATGCCAAAAATATAATTTAAATATAGTGGATTACTTAATGATATTATTAATTTGTTATTTTATTTAAAATTATAATTAATTTTATATTAATTAACGTATGGAGTAAAACGAAAGATGTGGAAACTGAAAAATATTTTGAAGATGATGTATCAGGAATTTGAGGATGATAATTATTACCTATGATAATTCTTCTTAAGATAGTAAAAATGATGATGATGTTACAATGAATTCTAATCCTTATGACATTTTAATTTTAAGCGAGTACTTTAAATTTTAATGTTTAAATCTTATTTTTAATTTTTGATTTATATTAACATTTAAGAGTGAGATTTGTGGTTTGCCATATTTATGAATCATGTTTAATTTTAGAAGTTTTTAATTCTTATGTTTTGAGGTCTACGCCTTGATCCGCGTTGAGGCTTACACCTTACCTTGCTATGGAAAAATGCCTCAATTCCCAAATTCACATTCTCTTTCATTGGGGAGAATTGATTCAGAGATAAAATCTAAGTCATATTGAATTTCTTTCAGTGGTAGCAACTCATGAGAAAGACTGTTAGTCGGGACATCCTAAAATTTTTTCAGTTAGGCCTACCTTATGTCTAGTATTAGTTCTTCAGATTCATCGCCTTCTAGGAGCACCAAGGATAATCCTATTGGTGCTTCTTTAAAGGACCGTAGAACAGTAGTTGGGGCATTATGGTCTTGGACTCCACGTGAATGCCTGTTATCTTAGACTCTTTCCAAGCTAAGTGTATGATGTGCTTTTTATTCATGGAATATGTGTTCTTGTTGCCATTATGACGTGTGCAACATTCATACTATCAGTTGCAGTCTAATAGGATATGATAGATATCAATAGATATAATGTCAGACTACATCTATTCTTGAAATTTATGTTTGATAAAGAATTTCGTTTGTCATCGTTTATTGACTGTAATCTCATTTCCTTTGTTCAACCAAGACAGGGAATAAGGTTGAGTGTGCCTCTACGCGCTAAAGCTTAAGTTGCCCACTATTTGGGTAGACACCACACTTATAATTATCTATGCCATTGATAAAATTGAACACATTTTACTTCTCGGTGAATGATCACAAAAGATTTTATGGTGAAGCCACCGTTTTTTCTCTCTTGGGCCGATTTTAAAGGATATGTTGAACAACCAACAACTTTCCCTTGTTTACAAGAATATGATACTCCGCATTCTCACTCTCTAGTGTTCTGAGTGTCATTATCTGCTTTTTTAATTGCGTCCTGCTTAGTGAAAGAGATCATTCTTCTACTTAAGCATTTGGATGCTACATGCCTAAAATCATGGTGCTTACAACACTTTCTGGTTGGAAGTATCTTGGGGGTGTTGGATTCACCCACTCTCTCCACTTTGGGATGAATTTGCCTCACGTGGGGCCAATTTGGGCACGGGCAGGCGTACTTTCGCTACTTAACCCTAGGGTAGAGCTCTGTCTGTAGAGTGTGGTGATCCCAACATGTTTTTTGTTTCCACTCCATCTTTAAAGTTAAGGTCTGCATGTTAAGCAGGGACCAATACGTCTATAACTAAACCACATTACTGATTGATGGCTTCAATCCTCTTGGGTAATACATTACAATGTGCTTCTGTCTCCACCAACTCATAATTCAGCATTAGTCGTTCAAATTTGGCCATATATTCCATTGATAACTTTCTCAAAGTGCATCTTGTGGGATTTTATGAATATATATTTGTCGATAATGCAAGAGAATATATTTATTTGCACTACATCATGCATGCTCTTCATCTTGGATCACATAGCGATCTTAGTGTCGAAGGCTCTTTTGAAGATGCTTCAATTTTTTTTCACCAGAAGGAAGCATTATTCTTCAGTTTGATAGTTGCCAATTTGACTCTTCTTGTCTTGTGGAACATTTTTGTCCTCAAAGATTTTTTTGAAGGTTTGGATCCATTCAATGAACAGTCTAGATCCATACTATCAAAATATACCAAGATGATCTTCGCTGTTAAGTTATTGTGATATCGGAACTAGTTAGGAAATTAGCGGAAACAAAATCAAACTTTTATTGATATTGAATTTGGGTCACAACTTGACTCAAAATGGAACGGAAAAAAACAACACGACTCACCGACTAAGACCGGAAGAGAAGATCAGAGGTTGGTGGTGACGTCGACGAAGTGGTAAGGGAGAGAATCGGGGCTGAAGGCTGTGGAGTGGGTAGAGAGGGTGATTTGGAGGTCAGTAGGTGGGCTGGCAGAGTGAGGAAGAGTATACGAATGCAATAAGAGTGGTCATCGGGTGTTGGGGTGAGATGGGTGGCTGGACAACCCTGGTGTGGTGTAGGAAAGGGGCTGCAGAGTGCTGGGGTGGAGGCTGGATGACTTGGCAGCAATAATATGCTGCAGGAAAGGGCTTGCAAGGTGCTTGGGTGGAGGCCGAAGGGCTTGACAGCAATAATATGCTACAGGAAGGGGCAGTAGGCTACTGGAATGAAGGTTGGAGAGGCCGACCGCTATGGGAAATGAAGGAGAAGGTGTAGGGAAGACGATATACAACACCACCTCAGAGTAGGATATGGTCAAAGCACCACCCGTCGTCGAATATAGCTCTAGCATGGAGAGGAGAAGATTCCGGGGGAAATTCTGAAGTAACAACAAGCAAAAACTAAGCCTAACAAGCAAAACAACATATATTTGATGACTAATAGATAAAATAGGAAGAGAAGATTTCTCCTCTGGGTGACAATCAGGAAGGAAGAAGAAGCCGTAACAGGTAAATAGGGGAGGCAAGGAAACGAAAGTGAGAGGAGGAGACGTGAGCATCAAATATCGCATTTAGAAGGCCGACTGGTCCAACAGAAGGCTGAACCAGATCCTCCCCAGACCGGTTCAGCCGAAACACGTGTCCCGTGCCTTGCTCGTGCCTACGTCCCGCGCTTCGCTCGTGCCCCAACCCAACATCATATTTTCTCTTTTCTAACTTTAATGTCAAATCGTCTGGGTATTGGTTCTTTAATGTTGGAGACCTTTTGGTGGAAGCAGTTAACTTCTTGATACAACGAATCGCCATTATGGCTATGAATGACTTCCCCAGATCGTCTCTTTTTAAATGTAGCAAGCCTTTGAGGCATTTGGAGGAATTTCTCTAAATATCATCTATTATAAGCGCTTAGACATCCCTTTGTGTGTGTGTGTGTTTTTTTTGCGGCATAGTGGGCTGCTCTTGTTTAGGGGTTCGACTAGTGTAGAAGTGTAGGTTTTAGGGTTGGCCGAAAGTTTGAGGTTTAGTTGAAGGTTGTTGGGACTGTTTTTAATGAAAGTAAAAAGGTTAGGTTTTTTATATTTTTGGTTAAGAGTATAAAATTTGGATCTATGAAAAACAGTTAGAGTTAAGGTTAGAAATTGGGATTATGGTTTAGCTCTGATACTAAATGACACCTCCAAATATGGTATTTTGTAGGATTGAAATCTATGGATGTTGTGGAAGGAGAGGAGGATACCTGAAACAAGATTCAATGGAAAATAAGAGGGAAATGACTAAGGAAAAGGGTGTCCGGTGTCGGTTTAAGGCACATGAAGGGTTCAGTTGCTTGGTTGTTGAGGAATGTCGTTGGGGGAGAACCATCACCTACACTCTAACAAGATACAAATACATCATTTGTAAGAGCAAAAACACAACACTCTTAGTGGAGTAAACTTGAGAGCAACTCTCAAAATTCATAAAACCAAATCAAAGCTATCTAAAACCAGACCATAGCAACGTATGTATAATCCCAAAGAAAACTAACATTAACACTAATGCTAATTAATTAAAAGAAGGGGCCGGCTAGCCCCTTAGAGCTGGAATTGCTATATTGGCCCGGTGAAAGAACCGGACGGGCTGGTAGAAATTTGCATTGCATGATTTTGTCCAAAAAGCCAAGCAAGTGCTGTGGCACTTGGCAGTCAACTTTTCAAAGAAGATTTGTTTTTTAGTTTGTTAAGAATTATAGTCCCTGCATAAAGAATTGAGCTATTTATTTTCTCATTTTTAAATTTGGGTTGTTATTTGTTTTCTTTTTGGAAGATTTGTTATTTTTTGTTCATTGCTATGGAATTTGATATTGGTTTCTTGTTTAAGATCCTTGTTAGTTTGCTGGCTAAAGAAATAAGGTAATCAAGTTTTTTCTTCATCCCTTTTTTTCCAGCCGTTTCTTCCTCGGCTCTTTTTGGTGCTCCAATTAGCCCTTGATGCACCTCAACAAAGTCAATTAGAAATTTTTCTCTCTTTGACTCTTAGTTAATAATACTTTGTTGCACCTCTAAGAAGGTCTCAGATACCTCTTAGAACTTTGTCGGATGGCTACTTGCAGCCAATTGGCCTTTTACTGATCTCCCAAGTGATATAGGATTTAACCAAACAACAATAGGAAATACAACTTTTATTACTGAAATCAAATAGAGATCACAATCAAAACATAGAACTAGTAAATAACAAAAGACACGACACATAAATTCAAAATAGGATGGGGGTGGTGGTGCTGTGATTAGTGACTAGATAGTGAAGGAAGTCTGGAAGTTGCTGGCGGCAGGAGGATTGAAGTTGGAGGTGGGTTATAGGGGAATGAATGTAGTCTGCAGTTGGGATGGCTGGAGAATGACAACAAGCAGATGGTGTGGATTGTGGTTGGGAGATTGGAGGGTGAAAGTATGGCTGTTGTAGGTGGTTGCTGCTGATAGGGGTAGAGTTGCAATAGGGATGTGGATGGGGAAGGGATGGTTGGAAGTGTAGGTGGGAAGTATGAGAGCTGCAGAAGACAACAAAGGTACAAGGGGTCGGGGAAAGGGAAGACCTATTGACAGCCCTAGAAGGGAGGACTTGAAGACTCTGACAGCTGTCCTGATAGAAAATTCATCAAAAGACTCGCATCCTGCCTGACAGTGGGTTTCTTCTGGCATCCTGCCCGACACTTTTGTCAGCAACCTCGCTGTAGCTTAACTCCAATAGCTCTCCTTGTTCTGATGGGGCTTCTTTCTTCTTTGGTTGAGCCAGAAAAAGTCTCATTTGCGTGGTGGGTAACCCCAAGGTGGAGTCCGTTGTGATATTTCACTCAAGTTATAAGAAATATTACGAGGGTACAAATGATTGTCTTTTTGTTAAGAAAGGAAGTAGGAAATGTGGAAAAACAACAATCTTTTTCTTTGAATCAGAAATTTCTACACTGACAGAAAAATTCAAGTTTGCTCTCATTGGAAATTTTCAGTGAGGACGCCCTTCTATGGATGTTATCAGAAAGAGTGTTGATGATCTTAAGCTAGTAGACAAATGGAAAGTGAGACTCTTGAATGAGAGACATTTATTGATCCAATTAACAATGACTGAAGACTACACCAGAATTTTCTTCAAAAAACATCTTAATATCGCAGGCAAATCAATAAAGTTACTCAAGTGGTCTCCTGATTTCGACCCAAATCATGAAACTTCCACTGTACCGGTATGATTTGGTTTATCTGGTCTTAAGCTGAATTTTTTCTCCACTAGATTTTCTACTCTATTGGGGCCATCCTTGGAGATCCATTGAATTTAGATTTGCCTACTTTCAACCTAACCAGACCCTCGGTGGCCATAATACTTGTGAAAAGAGATATTAATTTACCTGATGTTACTGAAGCCTGGCTGGGCACAACCCATAATGGTTATTAGCAACAAATCGTCATGTAGCACATACCTCCATATTGTACCCACTGTAAGATGTTTGATCATGTCATTGATAAATGCCACAAGTTTCATCTAAAATTGAAATCTAAGGTTCAAGTGAATAAGGATGGGTCTAACCCCACTGCTCTGGATATTTTAGTTCTGTCTGGAAAGGATACTACCAGACAGGAGGTATCTGTTGCCTCTGAGGACTCCCCTCCTATCACTGTTGTTGTTGTTACTGTTACTGCGAGTGATGTGATGTTGACACCTTCAATCCCCATAAAAAACAATACTGACGAACTATTACCTACAAATGATAGTGTTCAGACTGATAATCAGGAGAGTCTCGTAGCTCCACTTCTTCAGGAAGTATCGGTTTAGAGACAACTCATACTTCATAGATATTAGAACCTATTGTGGGTACTATGGTTGATATTTCTTCTGCTTCAGCTCTACCACCCCATCAGACTGATTCTTCAAAAGAGGAATAACAAGTCTATTCTAGGAGGAGGAAGAAGAATGGAGGCTGACTTTAACTCAGGAACATATTCAATGATACATTAGTTACTACTGACAATGACAATCATATTACCAGCTTATTAGCTTGTTCCTTCCCTAGAACTAGAGGCAGAGACAAGACCAAATTTGGACGCTCTCTAGCCGCCTGGTACTATGTATTTCGACACTTTAGACTTTTTATTTAAGTATCTAATGCATTTTTCTATTTTTTCTAGTTTTTGAATCATTTCTAATTTTTGTGTGGGCAGGGTGCCATGCTTGGGCTCTCCCACACTTTGTATATGTATCTTTCTTTCTATTTAATATATTAGCCTTTCGGATTTTCAATATATATATATATATA
>JXCR01147589.1:6884-33948 GCA_002079205.1 Phalaenopsis hybrid cultivar
ATCAAAAAACTATGTTTCATAATTTTTTGAGTTATATTTTGATTTTTAAAAAATCATTTAAGTGCCAAGAGTGGTATTTATCTTTGAAAATCAATTTAAGTTATGAAATGGAAAATCATTTAAGTGCCAAGAGTGGTATTTATTTTTAAAAATCAATTTAAGTTATGAAATGAAAAAAATCATTTAAGTGTTAAGAGTGGTATTTATCTTTAAAAATCAATTTAAGTTAGAAATGAACTCAAAATATTTTGAAAAGTTATGAAATGAACTCAAAATATTTTGAAACTTTTATGATGAGTTCTCTGGATCATAGTGAAGTTATGAAATGAACTCAAAATATTTTGAAACTTTTATGATGAGTTCTCTGGATCATAGATAACCACAGTGGATTGAATGAACTCAAAATATTTTGAAACTTTTATGATGAGTTCTCTGGATCATAAATCACAATGAATTAAAAATCAATTTAAGTTATCAAATTAACTCAAAATATTTTGAAACTTTTATGATGAGTTCTCTGGATCATAAATCACAGTGGAGATAAAAAAGCAAGTCATTTAAATGTTTGTGATTTCCAAAATTAATTATCATAGTGATTTAGTATTTGGAAAATTTAAGGATGTTTTAAATGACAAATTTTTGAAAATTAATTATCTTAGTGATTTAGTATTTAAAAAATGTAAAAATGTTTTAAATGACTTGACACTTTTCCAAAATTAATTATTTTAGTGATTTAGTATTTGGAAAATTTAAGGATTTTTTAAATGACTTGAGAGATCAATTATCTTAGTGATTTAGTATTTGAAACATTTAAGGATATTTTAAACGACTTGACCCATGAAATTATTTTCAAAAGTTTCTCTGGTCATGGTAGACTTTCCAAAATTTTCTTAGGATTTTTAAATCAATATGCTAATTTCCATGATTATTTTAAGGGAATAATATGGAAGATGATGAAAAATATGGATCTCTATATAGGAAGCCCCTCTATGTGAAAAAATCAAAGAATGTTCCTCCTTGCAGAGGCTACAATATGTCAAAATTTCAAGTCAAGGTGATGTGTCAATATGCATGGANCCACGAGGAGAGTGGAGCGGAAGAATCTGTCTAATTAGGGGAGTTTAATTATGTGGGTTGGGGGTGCGAAGTCAACACCCTGCGATTTGGTGCAGGAGTAATTTAAGTAATTACATATTGTAATATACAGTTATATATATGTCATGTTTGTAACCTTATGTGAGTCTCTGAAACTCCGAGAGCTTAATCTTGTATTCTGTACTTTTTTTTTAATATCGAAAAAGAAGCCGCCGTTCTGCTTCCGAGAATGTAGGTATTTTGGTTGAATCTCGTAAATCTCTGTGTATTCTTCTGGATTTGTGTCGATTCCTGTTTTATATATATAAGTGTGTGTGTGTGCGCGCGCATTCACTTACATACCACACAATTCTCTTATAATTGCATATATAGCACCTACAATTTAAAGTAAAAAAATTAAAGTTTAGGTGTTAGATATATATGTAAATACATAGGAATTGATCTGTGGTATATATGTAAATCTTTAATATAAAAATTAAATTTTAAAAATAAAATATCTAAAAACATATAAATTGAGTGGCATTCATGTAAATCTTTCGTTTTTTTTTTCCTTTCTTTTTCTTTTTTGATAAATCTAGAATAATATTTTGACAGCTTGACATTTTCTATTAATAATTTATATANCAATTCTCTTATAATTGCATATCTAGCACCTACAATTTAAAGTAAAAAATTAAAGTTTAGGTTTTAGATATATATATGTAAATACATAGGAATTGATCTGTGGTATATATGTAAATCATTAATATAAAAATTAGAGTTTACAATTAAAATATCTAAAAACATATAAATTGAGTGGCATTCATGTAAATCTTTCGTTTTTTTTCCTATTTCTTTTTCTTTTTTGATAAATCTAGAATAATATTTTGACAGCTTGACATTTTCTATTAATAATTTATATATTAATATAGATATGTCATTTTCAAAAAATTATTGATAATTATATTTTGAGTGTTATATATATAAATATGAAAATTTAGACGTTAGATATGTAAATATATAAGAATTTTAGGTTATGCTCGTAAATGCCTCGAAACATGCACATGCTGAGCTACTTCCGAGGTGGAACTGACTCATTTTAAAATATTTTAATGAGATATTTTATTTAATTTTAATCCAATATACACTAACAAAATTAAAAAAAAATAATTTGTTTGTAATAATAGAAAAATATAATTTATCTATCGTATGAAATCTGGATAAGATTGTACTAAATCAGAGCCGTCCAGATCGTCAACGACTGCAGCAGATTTTTCCGAATAAAATTCGGCCGTTGATGTTGATGTCTGCATGTTAGATGACTGTTAGGTTAACTGCTAAATAATAATTAAATTTTTATTCTATGTAAATATGGATTTAAGTAATTGCTTGTGCATGTTGATGTATTTATATGAAAATAAACAAATTAGATAGATTTAATTTTTAAAAAATATTTTTTTCAGGGTCTATTTGGGGGCAGCTGCAGCTTATTGAATAAGCTGATTGAATAAGCTGCTGATAAGTCAGGTGTGATGACTATTATAAATTTTTATTTTTTTGAAAAAGTCAGACTGCTATCAGAAAGTGGTCATGTGTGAAAGCACTGTTTTCGGTGTTTTGAAAACGCATAAGCTGTAAAAACACTGTTTACCTAAACAGGTCAGGTGCGTTTTCAAAATGTCATCGCACCAAATAAGCTGCCCCGAACGGACCCTTAGTTATATTTTAATTATTTTTGTTATTAAAAAAAATCTAGTAAATTTAAAAGGAAAAATTTTCATTGTAGTGCAAAATTCTTTTGTTTTTATATATCTCACACATAAATTATGTTATTTACATGCATGGCAAATTGATGCTTTAAATTTATATAAGATAATGCAGATTTTATAGTTAAAAAATGAAAAAAATGCTAAAAATTTGAGTGTCATTTGTATAAATATAAAAGTTCAAGTGTGAGTTATGTAAAATACATAAGAATTGTGTGCTATGCATCTAATTATTGCTCCATTATAAAACATTTAAAATAAATATTTTCAGAAAATATNTTTTTTTTTTAAATATTTTTCTCAGGGCCTATTTAAGTGCAGCTATAGCTTATTGAATAATCTGCTGATAAGCTAGTTGTGGTGACTATTATAAATTTTTATTTTTTTGGAAAAGTCATACTACTGTCAGAAAGTTGTCAGGTGTGAAATCACTGTTTTCGGTGTTTTGAAAACGCATAAGCTGTCAAAACGTTGTTTACCCAAACAGATCAGATGCGTTTTCAAAACGTCATCGCATCAAATAAGCTGCCAAGAACGGACCCTTAGTTATATGTTAATTATTTTTGTTATTAAAAAAAATCTAGTAAATTTCATTGTAGTGCACAATTCTTTTGTTTTTATATATCTCACACATAAATTATGCTATTTACATGCATGGCAAATTGATGCTTTAAATTTATATAAGATAATGCAGATTTTATAGTTAAAAAATGAAAAAAATGCTAAATATTTGAGTGTCATTTGTATAAATATAAAAGTTTAAGTGTGAGTTATGTAAAATACAAAAGAATTGTGTGCTATGCATCTAATTATTGCTCCATTATAAAACATTTAAAATAAATATTTTCAGAAAATATGTAAATAAATCATTCTTATGTGGCATTTATGTAAATTTTCAAAAAAAAAAAAAGTTAATATTTTTTAGGAATTTGGCCGCTAACTTTCAAGGAGAAATATTTGCTTATGTAATAGGCACGTAATTTTGCATACGTACTCTATTAACCACGCAATACCTCTATATTAATCTATGAATAACATCGAAATAGAACCCACGAAGCTTATTGGAATGTTCTTAGGGCTATAAGTCATTGGAATTATACCTCAATAACCTCCTAATAACCCCCTAATAACTGCGAAACGGTGGTTATTGTGGGGTTATTACGCACGCAACTCTTTCAAGTGGAGGAGCTTAATGCTTCATTTTCAATTTACACAATAATCTTATCGTGCAAGTCAACCCATTATAAACAATATTTGGTTTTTTTTTTTTTTTACTTGGATAAAAAATTTTCTCTATAATTTAAACAATTAATAAGAATACGTAAATTCAAATATAATTATTAAAAATTAAAAAACAATATCCTCAAACTTGCACTTTCATCTCAATAATAGAGCTGCTGAGACATGTTGCCACATCAACAATTTTATAGCTTCATTTATTATATTTCATCTCATTCAATATTATACGAATTAAAAATAAATAAAATATCATTATTCAAAATTACAGTAGGATGATATATTTATCAATGGCAAAAAATAATAAATATTTAATAAAAAAATTTGAATTTAGCATNGTTATTGGAATGTTCTTAGGGTTATAAGTCATTGGAATTAATACCTCAATAACCTCCTAATAACCCCCTAATAACCGTGAAATGGTAATTATTGTGGGGTTATTACGCACGCAGCTCTTTCAAGTGGAGGAGCTTAATGCTTCATTTTCAATTTACACAATAATCTTATCGTTCAAGTCAACCCATTATAAACAATATTTGTTTTTTTTTTTTTTACTTGGATAAAAAATTTTCTCTATAATTTAAACAATTAATAAGAATACGTAAATTCAANCGTAACAAATTTATTTCAATTTAAAATCTTGGGATCCATATTGACTCTACGTAAGAAAAAAAACTTTGACTTTCACTATCATCTGAGTATGACTTAATGAAAGTTTTGAGCTTAGAAGTACTAAATTTTAGGATTGTGCCGTTGACATTACACTTTATTTTTAAAATTAATTATGTTTAAAATTAATTAGAAAAGTTAATTAGAAATTCGACCGATTCAAAATTGAGATTTCTTTACATCAACTTAAGATGAATATTTATATATTTATTTTTAAACATAAAATTAATATCGAAAATCAACAGAAAGTATAGTTTTATATGTCATGCCAAACAAGGGACCCGATTCTACNTATAAAATTAATATCGAAAATCAACAGAAAGTATAGTTTTATATGTCATGCCAAACAAGGGACCCGATTCTACACAACATGGTTTCTCATAATAAAGCAATATCCTTTATTTATTCTTATTCGCATTAATTACATACATACCACCCACTTATTTGTATTTATATGTCTAACACCAATTTTATNCTTATTCTTATTCGCATTAATTACATACATACCACCCACTTATTTGTATTTATATGTCTAACACCAATTTTATTTCTTACATTTAAACCATCTAAATATTTCATATTAAAAAGATACTACTATTTAACTCTTAAACAGTGAAATACAACTTTTCATGCATAATAAAATGGCATATATATGTATATATATATATATGTATGTTGGAGCGGAGCTGGGCCCACGAGCGGAGTGGAGCGGAAGGATCTGTCCAATCGGAGGAGTTTCATTATGTGAGTTGGGGGTGCAGAGACAACAATCTGCGATTTGGTGCAGTGGTAATTTAAGTAATTATATATTGTAATATAGTGTTATATATATGTCATGTTTGTAACTTTAGGTGAGACTCTGAGACTCTGAGAGCTGAATCTTGTATTATGTACTTTTTTCTGAATATTGAAAAGGAAGCCACTCTGCTCTCGAGGATGTAGGCANGAGCAGAGGGGTCCTTAGCTCAATTTGAGCTGAGGTGGCTCCTTGGCATGAATTTGGGTTTTCACCATGTGGGNAACATTTTTTATAAATTTTAATATAACTTTTGCTAGACCTTGAATATGTTTGTGGGTATACAACTTAGGCCAGAATAACTGAGCACTAATGTGAGAGATAAAAAGAAGAGAAAAGTAGCCACATAAGGCTCGTTTCACCTAGTGCTCTATACTAAAGTAGGATTGTATAGCATATATTTCGCCTATTATGGAGCCCAACTGCCAAAATGACTGAACTTGAACTGAGCCCACCTTCCAAAGCAAATGAATTGAGTCGTATTGTGGAAATGCTCTTTATTACTAATATCCGTGTCACATTTTTTCATCAAGCAATCATAAATGAGTATCCCAGACTACTAAAGACATTTTTTTAATATTTTTTTTCTCGTATAAAAGGAAATTCAAGCTAAGAATCGTATCTATTTTTTTTCGTATAAAAGGAAAGTCAAGCTAAGAGCCGTATCTGAACAAAACCCCTCTCTCCAAGAAATTTTGTAGTTCGGAAACCCTCCGACAAGCCTAAGATTCCGGCTTAGAAGGCTTGAGTTCAATTGATAATTTTTGAGACCTCATCTTGGTCTCAGCCCATCTCTCTCTCTCTCTTCTACCTTTTCTAAACAAAAATAAGATCTTTATTAGTTTGTATATACCCACGAACCANATATTAATGATGCATATATTTAAAATAAAAAACATTTTTTTATAAATCTTAATATAACTTTTGCTAGATCTTGATTTGTTTGTGGGTAATGCAACTTAGGCCAGAACAACTGAGCACTAATGTGAGAGAGAAAAAGAAGAGAAGGGTAGCCACATAAGACTCGTTTTCACTTAGTATTCTATACCAAAATAGGATTGTATAGCATCTATTTCGCATATTCTGGAGCCCAACTGCCAAAATGATTGAACTTGAACTGATCCCACCTTCCAAAGTAGATGAATTGAACTGTATATCTGCATCATATTTTTTCATCAAGAAATCATAAATGAGTATCCCAGACTACTAAAGACATTTTTTTTCTCGTATAAAAGGAAAGTCAAGCTAAGAGCCGTATCTGAACAAAACCCCTCTCTCCAAGAAATTTTGTAGTTCGGAAACCCTCCGACAAGCCTAAGATTTCGGCTTAGAAGGCTTGAGTTCAATTGATAATTTTTGAGACCTCATCTTGGTCTTCAGCCCATCTCTCTCTCTCTCTCTCTTCTACCTTTTCTAAACAAAAATAAGATCTTTATTAGTTTGTATATACCCACGAACCATAATGAACCCTACATCATAAAAGAATTCAACACACACATATATAATTTAATTTGATATTTACAATTCATTTGTGCACATAACCATCACATATTTCTATTAGAATATAAACTCTTATGGCATCCACTTTTCACTAGAATATCAGGGCCACTTTTCCTTCCATGCCATTGCAATTGACAAGAAGTATCTTTCACTATTATAAGCGATGTCTCATCATAAAGTAATTAATTCCTTGAAAATTCCTAACAACATTACATGGATTGAAAGGTTATAAAGCACAACTTAGTAGATAAATAATAATTCCTTTATTTAAAATTTGTACTAGAATATAAATTTAATAAATGCATAATTTATATGCCCATAAAATCAATTTTATTTTTTTATTATTAATTTTTTATATTTATTTTTATTTTAATTTGAATTAAAACATTTTTTTATTGTGATAGCTTCTTTTAAAACTATTTAATTTTTAGATGTTTAGTATTTAAAAAATAAGTTTTTTTTTTAAATAAAAATAAAAATATATAGCAATTTTATATTTTCAAAAAATATAAGTAAAATTGAAAATAAAAACCATGCCAAGTGGGGCCCTTACTTGATTAAAATCTTATAATTTTGTAAATATTTTGAAAAGCAAAATGAATTGCTTTACTATTTAGACACAAATTGGAACACCAAAACAAAATATAATAACTAATCAATATAAATAGAAAAGCATAATTAAGAAGGAAACACACAAGAGAACAAAAGTGGTTGATGAATGATGAGAGCAACAGTGAGTTGGAAAATTGGGCAGTATAGGAACAGACAAATTAATCATACCTCATTGCTTACACAAAAGCAACACAATACATTGAATTAATCTTTATGATACTTTATAAGGAAAATGATATAAATGTTACTTTAATTATGTATATTAATATTCATAAATATTATTTTTAAAAAGTAAATTTGAATCTTTGTTTTGGCAGGCAATACAATGGTAAAATTATTCAAAATTTGATAAAAAAAAAAAAGAAAAAAAATGAGTTCAAATTTAATCATTGCTTTGAATAAGATGACATTTCAATGATGAAATTTTAAATCACATCGAAAATACATCTATTTTAACTTGCAGAAAGTGAATGTGGTAAATATATGTAAGAAATAAAGTTTATGTCGTGCAAAACAGTGTAAAAGACAAAATCACACAATAAACAATCAATNAAAAAAGTAAATTTGAATCTTTGTTTTGGCAGGCAATACAATGGTAAAATTATTTAAAATTTGATAAAAAAGAAAAAAAATGAGTTCAAGTTTAATCATTGCTTTGAATAAGATGACATTTCAATGATGAAATTTTAAATCACATAAAAAATGCATCTATTTTAACTTGCAGAAAGTGAATGTGGTACATATATGTAAGAAATAAAGTTTATGTCGTGCAAAACAGTGTAAAAGACAAAATCACACAATAAACAATCAATTGAACATGATGTGACTTGCGCTATTTGGCACAAATCCGCTTATAGCCGCAAAAATAAGTGACGATTAGGTATACAAATTAAGAAGTTTTCAAATGTAGTAAAGATAGTATATTTAAATTTTTTTCAATTTAGGTTTCATAATATAGAAAGATCATACAATTAAATATCTCCAAACTAGATTATATAATATCAATCTTTCTAATATACACATTTCCTAATTCACAATTATTAGATTTTATTACTTTTCTTTATAATCTCTATCTCATCTCTCACTTCTAGATGAGTGGGAGATGAAAATGAGCTCCAACACAACAATGACTACACCAAGATGGCTGCCTACGTATCCCCTCTCCCAAAAGGATCTGGTGTTGTCTGAAGTGGCGTTGTCAGTCTTCATTTTTTCATTTGTTCAATGTCGTTGTTGTTAAGGAGTCGCGTGTTTGTTTTTCATTTTGTTGTCATTTTCTTCGAATAGTTCTCCATCTCAGATTAAGTAGGTGGACTACAAAATGAGAAATCAGAGGATTGGGGCAGGCAATANATTGTCAGTCTTCATTTTTTCATTTGTTCAATGTCGTTGTTGTTAAGGAGTCGCCTGTTTGTTTTTCATTATGTTGTCATTTTCTCCGAATAGTTCTCCATCTCAGATTAAGTAGGTGGACTACAAAATGAGAAATCAGAGGATTGGGGCAGGCAATAACTGAAAAAAACAAAAGAAATGTACGGGAAACCTTCATAAGGTGAATTTTCACTTTGATTGCTCCAACATATAAATCCTAAGTGAGATCACTTCGGTATGATTGAAAGAAACCTTATGAAAGCTAATTTCCGGAGAATTGAGGTTGATGTACAGGTTCTGGGGTTCGCATTCTCCTATAGAGACAAGTCCTTATAGTTAATTACATTTTAAACAGTTAATACTATTTAAGAAAAATTCTGATTGATGTTACAATCTGTTCTTGAAAAGTTTAAGTGTTGTTGTCAAGGAAAGAAATTTTAATGTTTTATCCTAAGAGTAGTAAATTCCTAAAGATTCCAAACTATCCTATGGGTTTGTGTTTAGTTGAATTTTATCCTTCGTTTCGAGTTTTGACTCTTCGTCCCTACAAAACAAAGTTAGCTGATGTGGTTATAACTTAAGTCCGGATGCACTTTAGACTCTAGAGCCTAACACAAGCGCATGTTTCACTTTTGTGAATAGGGACTTTTGAGTCCAGATTGTTGAACCCACAAGGAAAGGAGGTAATTAAGTTTAAGAAAAGTTCTAGTCTACTAAATTCATCCTTAGCTTGGAAATCAAGTTGGTTTAAAGTTGTGCTAACAAGTCCTAATGAATTTATAAATACTCTTAAACCGTAAACAATGGTTACTCTACCGTTACTCCTACTGTTACTCTACTCTATTTGACCTGGTGAAAATCAAGCTATTGACCCGACCCACAATTGCGCGATTATTTAAGTNTGGAGAATTGAGGTTGATGTACAGGTTCTGGGGTTCGCATTCTACTATAGAGATAAGTCCTTATAGTTAATTATATTTTAAACATTTAATACTATTTAAGAAAACTTCCTATTGATGTTATAATCTGTTCTTGAAAAGTTTAAGTGTTGTTGTCAAGGAAAGAAATTTCAATGTTTTATCCTAAGAGTAGTAAATTCCTAAAGATTCCAAATTATCCTATGGGTTTGTGTTTAGTTGAATTTTATCCTTCGTTTCGAGTTTTGAATCTCCGTCCCTACAAAGCAAAGTTAGCTGATGTGGTTATAACTTAAGTCTGGATGCACTTCAGACTCTAGAGTCTAACACAAGCGCATGTTTCGCTTTTGTGAATAGGGACTTTTGAGTCTAGATTGTTGAACCCACAAGGAAAGGAGGTAATTAAGTTTAAGAAAAGTTCTAGTCTACTAAATTCATCCTTAGCTTGGAAATCAAGTTGGTTTAAAGTTGTGCTAACAAGTCTTAATGAATTTATAAATACTCTTAAACCGTAAACAATGGTTACTCTACCGTTACTCTACTCTATTTGACCTGGTGAAAATCAAGCTATTGACCCGACCCACAATTGCGCGATTATTTAAGTTCTGTAAGATGACAAAAAACTTGACCCAATTTATATTTAGTTGTTAGTGTGCAAAATAAATATGTTATAAAATTGATTAATGGCTTACACACTAGAGGTACTACACAAGTATATGTATCATATCAAGTAATATAGAGTTTTTTTAAANGGATGGCAAAAAACTTGACCCAATTTATATTTAGTTGCTAGTATGCAAAATAAATATGTTATAAAATTAATTAATGGCTTACACACTAGAGGTACTACACAAGTATATGTATCATATCAAGTAATATAGAGTTTTTTTAAAAATCCCAAAATCGAACTCACAAGGAAAAAGTGAATTTCTATGTAAACTTAGAAATATTTTTACTCAAACCGTAAACAAAATTTATAGGAGAATAATATCAAAATTTTTGTGAAAGAGTATAAAAATAAAGTTGGCTAATTCTAAATTAAAGCTAAAATTAAATGCAAATTTTTTAAACTACAGATGTGTAAAGGAGTATGATTATAATAAAAAGTTTTTCCCCTTGCAAAGATATTGTAATCAGTGTAGGAATCAAATGTTTAAAGATAAAAATGAGGTTTTATAACAAATAGAAGCATAACTATCATTTACCCTATCTCAAGTACATAAAAAATATTGACTAATCTAAAGCTAAGTTTCTGATGGATATAGTTGTGTTGAGTAGATTCTAGCGTCTCACGTCCAGATTACTCACTGTACTCTCTTTATTAGGATCAACCAGGCCTCATGTTCCGAACTAAAGACCAATTTGATAAATGTTCTAGCCTGTCACTCTAGGATCATCAATTCTACACCCATCAAAACTTATCTCCATATTTATTTGCACCCCCCTTGGACTTGACTCCCCTCCATTCAAAGTTTAGTGTGGTACTCATTAGTTGGGTGAAATTATAGCCCTCCCGGACATTATGTTTCGCAAAGGATTTTAACATCACAAATGACTAGTTTGTAAAGTAAATTAAGAATCGGTGAAAATATCATCACAAATTTATGGAATAAAAAAAATCTTCAAAACATTCTAACCCCACACGTGATTACTTCTTATTGCAAGGAGAAAGATAAGAAAACTACTAAGAATTCATGAGGATAACAAAACAAAACATGATATTTATTAAAAATCAAGTTTATAAGACAAAACTTAAACAAAAGTACAAATACTTTGTCGGCACTAATTTTGGTGTGGGGTTTGCCCGTAAGAAGCTGCCGGTCATCAGAATTGAAATCCCGTTGCCCGCTTCGGAAGGATGCTTTAAAAATTTTTATATTTTTTTGAAAAAGATAAAGTCAAACTGACCCCATAATTTTCATAGTTTAAATGAAAGAGCGCTTTACCTCAAATNCGTGAAAAGCTCGTGTTCGGCTCGTTCGTTAAGTAAATAAGCTGAACATGAACAAGTTTTTAAAGCTCGAATTATAAACGAGCGGACTCGAACAGCCCTTTGTCCGCTCGTGTTCCGCTTGTTTTAGCTCGAAATAAAAAATTTATATAAGTATTTATATAATAATATATTACATAAATTATTCATATGATAATATATTATATATATATTTATATCTAAATTTAAATCATAACATCTCATGTGATAATGTGGTTAGTGTCTAATTTTGTATACATTTTGTCCATGCTAGAATCCTACACTTTACAAGTATTTTTTTCAATTTAATTTTAACGAGTGAATTTCGAACCAAACACGAACACGAATATTTAAATCGAGCCGAAGACGAACACACTGTTCACGAGCCGAACACGAGCCAAGCCTGAGCTCGTTCAAGCTCGGCTCGTTTACAACCCTAGATTTGAGTGATATATATGTAAATATAAAAGTTAAGGAGTAAGATATGTAAAATTATATGATTTGTGCAGCATGTATGAAATGCAAATGATAGCACACTGTGGATGTGTCATAAGCTAGAAGATATTGTGTATTTTCCATCGAATTTTTTATTTTTATTAAATGTATTTGCAATAATAATTAGAATAACTAATTTCTAATTTTAAAATTAATCCATATTTGATTATCTTGGGTCACATCAAATAATTGTTCATTCAAACTATGTTTTTTGAGCTTCCATAAATAAGTCAAGCGAAATTATGGAGGGAATATATGTAAATAAACATAGAAATTAAGTTTATTGTTGGGACCATGGTTTTAAAAATCGCATTGGGTTTGTGGTTCGACCGATTCAACGGTGAACCGATCATTTAGTCGGTTCTGTCCAAACTTAGAACATTTTTTTTGCATAGAACTGACATTGAACCAATCCAATTTATTAAATATTAAAAAAAATAATATCTTAAATTAAATAATTTATATATTCATTACATCATCCATTTAAACCTCCAATTTAAACAATTGAATTTAATGTCTGGTACGATTTTCACAATTTTAGTCGAGACGACAAATAAATATCTATAATTTGAAATAGTAATATATATTATAAATTTATATAAATATTTTATTAATCTTGTGGGTGTTGTATGCGCCATATTCATTCCTTGAAGTCCACTCTTGTCCATGTAATCATTTAAAGTTGATGACAAGACCCTCCAATGGGCAATGGACACAAACAAATTAGGGAGAGTTTTAATATTCCAAAATTATATAATTACATCTTTTTTTTTAAGTTACTAAATTCATTTTAAAATGCATTCATCTAAAAATAAATTGAGTATCAAAAATTAAAAAAAATACATATCTATCATTTTGCAAAATATTTCTTTCAAGAGTCTATTTGGAACACTATAGCTTATTGAACAATCTGTTGATAAGCTAATTAAAAATAATAACTAGGTGCGGTGGCTATTAAAATTTTTAATTATTTCAGAAAAGTCAAACTGCTGTCAGAAAACTATCCCCGCACCTAGATAAATGCAGTTCAAAACGCATAAGTTATCAAAACACAATTTAACCAAACAGTCCAGATATATTTTCAAAATGCCACCTCACCAAATAAGCTGCCCCAAATGAACCCTAAATCTAATCAAATTCACTGGCTTGACATCATTAAAGTTGCATGTTTGCTTTTATTTATGCTTGTGGAATAATGCTGTAATCATCTCAAAATCTCTTGTCCCCTCCAAAATTGTCTATTGAAGATATTAATGACCAATAAAGAATAGTTTTGGGATCTTATTGTAAAAGCTCTAGCTGCAAATGTTCAGGCTTCCTTAAAAAAAACAAAATCAAAAGCCATATTTTCTTGCTTTTGCAAATTCTAAATTTTTTAAATGTTGTTTTGATGTGAATGAAATATTAGGGTGGTATATATGTAAAAAAGCAAAATTTAAGTGTTAGATGTGCAAATTCATAGGAATTAGGTGGTATTTATGTAAATGCCCCTACATATAATCAATCAAATTGCACCAGCTCCCATTTTTATAGGGGAAATGTAACACAAGTGAAGCATTTTAGAATCAATTTCAACATAAATGTAACACAATTTGTGTTGCATTTATCTTAACACAAATTGAACACCTTTAATCAATTTATCTGAAAAATAAGACGATTCATAGCTGCATCTCAATAAATAAGAACTAAGCAACAGCAGCAGTATATTCTTAATTTGAAAGAAAGATTATGACTTTATTCACATAGCACTCAATTTCTATGTAATTACATATATGACACCGAAACTTCATTTTTTACCTATATACCACTTTTTTATACATGAAAAAATATATTTCACATTTCAAATGTTAAGTAATGTTTTTGATGTGATACGAAAGATTTGGGTCCAATAAATGTAAAAAAAAAATGCAAAGTTAAGGTGTTAGATACGCAGATGCATAGGAATTGGGTGGTATTTATGTAAAATACCCTGAGATTATGGGCCCATTTGAGGCAGCTTATAAGTGCGGCGGCGCTTTTGAAAAAGCCGTCTAACCGTTTAGTTTGAGCGTTTTTGAAAACGTTATCTGTCGCGTTTGGGTTTTTTACACTAAACGCAGGCCGTAGGTCGACCCCCGCGGTCGACCCGCGGGGAGCGTTTCAGGATAAGCTGCTTATCCTGAAAAGCACAAACTGCCCCAAACAGACCCTATATTTACAAAAGAGCAGGCAATACCAATTAATGTCAAAACAGAAAACATTCTGTGATATGAGAAGCATACTCTGGTAGAAACATGATCATTTTTGCCTTCCTCTAAATAATAATGTCTTCAACAAACAGATGCAGAAAAATTACTATTGATACATCAGAAAAGGTAACAAATACCTGTTTAATGATGCCACCAGCATGATTATGAAAAATATAACAGCATCATACAGAAGGGGAATCATCATCATTCAGATTTATTTTGTGGTACAGGGTTGAAGGCCTCCAGATCTCTCCTAAACCTGTCCTTCAGCTTTTCGATCTCATCGAGCCGCGATTGCTGAAGTTAATACAAGAGAGAACTGATTGTGAGAAAGAATAGGGATCATGAGAACAATAGCTGGGGGATTTACATAAATGTCGTGGGATTCTTATGTATTTACATATCTAATATTTAAAGTTTATTATTTACTTCGATTAACTTCATGTCAAAAACACCACCATTACTAACTTTTTAAGAAAATTTTATATATATGCCACACAATTTCTATGTATTTACATATCTAACAATTATACTTTGATATTAATGTTTATGCCACTTTGATATCATAAACTTCAGCATGAAAATGTGTATTTTACTTTTAAAAAGTTCACGATAGTGGGGTTTTTTTATGTAATATTAAAGATTTGAATTATATGCATGTGAACATGAAAGCTTATGTATTGGATATGTAAATACAAAAGAATTATGTGGTATTATGTACATGCCCCATTTTTTAATGTGAAATAGGCAACTTCATGCTTATGTTTTGAGTTGATTATGACATCGAAGTATTACATAAATATATGATATTCAACTTTAGGTGTTGGATATTTAATAGATGGCTAGCAACCAATCCACAAGACTAAACAATCAAAATGGCATGGTGATTGCTCCTGTAAATAGTAATAGGCTAAGCATGGAATTCACAGTTGTTAAGCACTCACATTCCAAGGAGAATTATGATATTAATTTTTTACATTAACACCTTTAAATGCAAGATCAAAAATATACCTAATATTTTAATGCCATTTAAAAAAGTAAATGATTTACAAAAAATTTCTGAATATACATGATCATCAATCAGATGCATCTAAATTTTTATAATGTATGGTTCTGATTACAGGATAAAATAATCATTATTTCAAAGCCAAGAAATTTTCAAATTGCTCAATCAAATACTCTAGTTTTTTGATGATATCATGTATATATTGCATTATTTTAATTGGCATGATATATGGATAAACCTAAACTTTTAGAAAGGCTTATATCGATAATCCTTTTATTTTTTATATACCATATGAAAGTTCAAATCATTATGACATGATGAAACAAAAATTCCATCCTATTATTTGCAAGTTGATGAAGCTTCAAATCACTAAGATTATGTCGAGATCCACATTAAATCTATATCTTATTGTATTGGTTAAGGATATTTAAAGAAAGATGCTCAATAATATAATTTCATCAAGTGGCATCACTGTAATTAATGAGAGCACCATTAAGGGCAAAAAAAAGAATTGAAAGAATTAATGAGATCACCGTTAATGGGATACATTATTTTTATGATTCTTCCAATATGCATACTCAGAAAAGCTTATTGCCAACAGTTATTTCTTAAAATGTATGGTTTCATTTCAACATTGTGGCATTTGCATGTCTATCATTAATTAACATAGGCATGATAGTATATAAACAAGTAGCCTAATAAAGATATGCAATTAAATAACATTGATTCAATAAAATTTCTTATTCTACTATTCCGATCATGCGAGTACAAGTTAAAAGTATGATTCCTTTGAGCCATGTAAAAGTGCAACTTCTTATTCTCAGAGAAAGCCATTTCATTATGTTGGCATAAGGCATGAATTTCTTTACATTAACAAATTCTTATTCTTGTTCTAATTTCATCTAAATATCTTCTTATTCACTTCTTATTATTTCTTTCGCATTCAATGAAACCATGAATCTCATAGTGACGAATGCAACAATGAATTGCAATTGCTCGTTACTTTTGTAAGATCCTAATTTTTGCCGATTTTTTCAATTTACCAAATCATTATCGTACAAGACTTTGATTCTTGTACTCACTAAGTTGCACGTGAAGAAAATAACCTTTTGTTTATTAAGAGATCTTTAATCTACTAATCCAAAATTTCCATGCAAAAGCGACACATGTTGTATCATTATAATTACATTTAGAAACCCTAAAGTACAATTACAAAGGGCAGCATCGAAGCTAAGAAAGACATCAAATTCAGTTCAAGCAAACTAGGCTCAGCTCAAACTTAAAATTAAAACTAACTAAACTACAACTGAATTCAAAATCAAATCATTTTGAGTCTAGTCGAGTGCTCTCAAAATAATGCAATTTCGAGTCGACTCAAAATATAGTTTAAGTACATACATACATAATAAAAGTTAAATCATTATATGCAAGGCTGATATTGGTCTGACTGGTGAACCTCCCTTGAGAACCCAACAATTAAGTGTGCTTGTAATCAAGAACTTCTAAGATTGGCGACGTTTTTGGAAATTGAAATAAAAAGGGCAAAACAATAAGATCCTATTATGCAAGAGGGTTGGCCGATGCAAAGAATGGTTTGTAAAGTATGACATTGATGGTTATAATTGAATAGAACACAGCCACTTATAATCCAATTTTTGGTTCAGGGATGAACCAAACATAAGCTAGCGAGCATATAATGCTCGAATTCAAAGATGGTGGTCTACATGGGAGAAGAGTGATCATTGGGGTTGGGGACTAGATAAGGAGCAATACCTAGTAGGCATACTGGGACGACAAGCTTCTAATAAATAAACGGCATAGAAATGACTTCAAGCCCACAGAGAAAAGGATGTTGGGTCGCAATAGTTAAAAAATTCAGTCATGGTGCTAGACACCTGTGTAATAGTTGGGTTTGCCTTTAGAATTACACAGTTAGGCGTGTATTTAATGGGGAACCCATGAGTGTGTGATCTCCTAATAAGAAACAAAAAAAGAAAAAATTAGGAGATCATGTACAGTATAAGATGAGGTGCATCAAAACCAACAACAAAATGCATAATATGGTTCAAATTGCAACTTAATTGATGTATTCAATCATCTAGAACTCTTTTAAAGATAAAATTTACGAAAAGCAACTAAATACAATGAAAAAATTTGGGCTTTGGGCCTTAAGGCAATTTCAAGTTTTTCCACTAAATATGGTGTTCTTGTTTGTGTGTTATAGAGTTGCTGGCAATTTAGTTCGAGCGCGGGTCTTACCTTCGGAGAAGCAAAACTCTGCCAACTGCACTATACCTCGTATTTGTTGAGTGAGTTTTTGTTTCTCTTTTTTTCTTTTTTTTTTTGGGTGTGCGTGCGTGTGTTAGTTGAAGTTTGGGGTGGATTTTTTTGGGTATTCTTTATAAGAAATTAACCAAAATTATTTAAGCTTCTTTGATCATGATGTAATAATCTGGTTGTGATACTATAGTGATTTTCTATTAGCAAATTTTAATGTGCTTATATATTGTCATTAAATTTTGACAATGTGAATTGCACAAGTAGTTTCACAACAAGATAAGAAATGCACATCTTTAAAAAATAAGTTAACACTATAAAAATTGAATCATGTTTGCGTTTATAATAAGCCAGATTTGAATTTATGCTAATGGTTTCACATGGTGTATGTATATCAAGGTTTGAAGTTTTGAACCCTATATTCGATTTTATGCCATTGACAAACTACAAGTACTATATTGTAAAATAATACATGTTACATCTCTTTATAGATTTGGCCAAAAATACAATCAGGATTATAATATAATCTTATCACTCCCAAAATATCAAACAACGCCTCCAACATATAATTTAAAATTAAAAAATCCCTAATGATGAATTAAAAAAAAAACTAAGAGTGCCCTTGCAAACAATCATCCTTAATCATATAACTAATTGAGCAAAGACAAGTCATTATTTANGTTGTGATACTATAGTGATTATCTATTAAGCAAATTTTAATGTGCTTATATATTGTCATTATATTTTGACAATGTAAATTGCACAAGTAGTTTCACAACAAGATAAGAAATGCACATCTTCAAAAAATAAGTTACCACAATAAAAATTGAATCATGTTTGCGTTTATAATAAGCCAGATTTGAATTTATGCTAATGGTTTCCCATGGTGTATATATATCAAGGTTTGAAGTTTTGAACCCTATATTCGATTTTATGCCATTGGCAAACTACAAGTACTATATTGTAAAGTAATACATGTTACATCTCTTTATAGATTTGGCCAAAAATACAATCAGGATTATACAACGCCTCCAACATATAATTTAAAATTAAAAAATCCCGAATGATGAATAAAAAAAAAAAACTAAGAGTGCCCTTGCAAACAATCATCCTTAATCATATAACTAATTGAGCAAAGACAAGTCATTATTTAAATTTTGATAAATTTCATCAAATTCCTTACAAGCGACGTCCTTATCACCTTAACCTACATTTTATATAAAGATTAGTAGCTTTATTCAAACCATTTACAAATTTATCATCAATTTTAGCAATAGTGTAAGGAGAAATGAATATTCGTATAAGAACTTATTCATCCCATTTTGCATATTTATGTCAAAAAATTTTTAAAATCAAACATTTCAAAGTTCGATGATTGAAATGTCAAAAAAAAAAAATCAACAAATAACAAAAAATACCTCTACTATCAAAGAACTTGCATATCATAGTTTAAATAGTTTTGTTTAGCCTAAATTAATTTCTCACCAAAGAATGCAAATTAATGTTCTTCCTTAACATGTGCATCCAAAACTCTTTGATTTCAATAAAAACAAGTCATTTAATTTTTTTTCATTTTTTTTCAAATAAGTTGTAATTGGAAAAACAGTAATAAACCATTTAATAATAATTAAAAAAGTGGGCAAACTATGAATGCTCTAAATATATAATTGATATTATTAAGATACAGGCATAAACTTATTGCTTGTAGAATCTCAAATACCTGTAAAGTACCGAACCATTATCTCATATATTGCTATAAATGAAAATATCATCTAAATAAATAATAAAAATGTTTGAATGATAGCCCAACATGGTTCATTAAACTCATGAAAGCACTACATACATTATTTAATCCAAAAGAGATCTCAAAACATTTACATAATCTATATGTAATATTAAAATCAATTGTATCATTCATCACCTTCCCACTTTCTAATTTGATGATATCCACTCAACTCGATTTTAAAATTATCACAACATCAATATTATCATATCAACACGTTATCTAAACAAGATATAGAAATTGTATATTTAAGGGTGATTTATTGATAGCTCGACTAATCATACTTATCATCCAGCTGCCATCCTTTCAAATGTAATCATGGAAAGTGCAACACAATCACTCATGCATTCCCTAATAAATCCCATATTATATAATCCATCAACTTATCTTTTTAAATTCAGCATGTTCTGTGTGATTCATCCTATAATTAAAAAAATAAATAATGATAACAAAAAAACTAAATCAATAGCATATTCTGTCTCTCAATGGTGATAATTTATAAAAGTTCAAGATAACAAATATTTTCAAATCCAACAACACTACAATTAATATCAGGAAGCAAAGTCACAATTTTAGGCACTACATTATTCAATTTCATGACTACCAAGGCATATATCATATCGTCTTGCCTAGTCTGTTTTCTCAAATGCATGACTACATAAAATATGCAAAGAATTTAGCAATTCATTGTAAAAGATACTTGTGTTGATTCAAATTTACATTTAGGCTTTGTAGATTCCAAAAACTGCCATTTCTCCTACTAATACTAAAAACATTAATCCATCCAAAATAAATTATATATATATATATATATATCATACAACCATTGTCTGCCTAAACTAACATAAGCAACATTCATGAAATGCAAATCACACCAAATTTTATCAATAAATGTAGTCAATTGAATCAAAACTAGACACCATTCCGACACAAATATAACATGTTTAGCTAACCTAGCTACTTCATATGGCCGTGGATGTGATTCAAGTTTCAAATTCATGCCGTATGGCACAGACTTAGACATGAGATTCATACAACTCCAACTATCAATTGTATGTTTATAAAAAACTTTTCCACAATTGAAATAGTTTCAAAATTTTGTAATTTTCTTCCAATTACATTCAATCTTAGAAGGAATTATAATGTAACACATGCATTGCAAGGAATTGTCAACTAATGGACACTTAGAATCATTAATCTCTTCATCAAACTCATAAAAATCATCAAAATCTTTGATTTTATTTATTTTTTTTCTCAACATTTATATGCAAGTTCCTACTTAGACACTCACCAAAACAATGACAAGTTTAATACGCTTATATTTTGTTAACAGAAATCCCAACCATTGATGCAATTAAACTTTTCTTAGTTTCATTACTAACTATAAAGTTAGTGTCCTTAGATGAAGTAGGTGCAACCTACTCAACTTGATAGCTTTAATGAAATAATGCACTCTCAAAAGATGGAGTGGCCCTCATATACAAAAACAATTTTAAAATTTGTTAAAAAATTATTATAAGATAAGAAGTTATGTTAAAATAAAAATATGATGAGATGCCATCTCCTTTAGTATTAAATCTCAAATCAAATCTAAACTTAGAGAACATGATTTTGGATGATTTAATTATCTCAAAATGCAATTGTAATTCTTAAATTTGTTCATTTATTCAGTGGCAATTTTAGTCCACTTTAATAACTAAATTGATAAAAAAACCAATCATGATATGATAGAAGCAAATCATGAAATGAAATTGCTTTAATAACTTAATTGATAAAAAAACCAATCATGATATGATAGAAGCAAATTCTTCTATTATTAAAGCAATTTCATTTCAACCCAAGTTATTGAATATTCCTTTCCCAACCTTTCCATTTGTCTCACCATACTCATCCAATAAATTNTTTCAACCCAAGTTATTGAATATTCCTTTCCCAACCTTTCCATTTGTCTCACCATACTCATCCAATAAATTTGATCTTCACCAACTGATTTCATTTTGGCAAATCACATTTGGCATTCATCATGCATGACTTTTAATTAAAATAGCTTTCAACAATCGATAACTCATTAATAAAAACTTTACAATAAATTTTTTCATCATAGAAAAGTATTTCACATTNAAAAACTTTACAATAAATTTTTTCATCATAGAAAAGTATTTCACATTAAATTTTCTAGTTGTCGCCATTCATATCAAAAATTAAAATTCATGATTTTCATAAAAATTATTGTTAAAGGCCTTCAATTGTCTACAAGTTGATGTTACAAGGGCACCTAGCCTAAGTGTAAATTTATATTTTATACGCCTAAGGGCAATTTAGTTTTTCATTATTAGTGTTGTTAGGTAACACTGTCGTTGCCGGTCCCAAGCCCATAAGTGAAAAGTGGAAGGTTGCGTTAGGTAGTCAACAACCACAGTAAAACTTGTCGAAACAAATCATGACATGAATCTTTTTTATCATTGTGTAAGTGTTAGGGCGTCCCCTGGAAGCGACGCGCTGTATAGCCTGAATACAGTGAAAAGTGTGCAAGGGCCGCTACACCGGCGCCTGGGTGTAGTGTTAAATAAGCAAGGGTTCCCACATTACGGACGAATGCGGGTAAAGAAGTTAGTCCATGAAACTAATGAAACTAATATTAGGATAGGATCTTGGAATATAGGCACTCTCAATGGTAAATTAATGGAATTAGTTGATATTATGATTCATAGGAAAATTAATATCTTATGTATTCAAGAAACTAAGTGGGTTGGAGAAAAGGCTAAGGAGATTGATAATTTAAGTTTTAAACTTTGGTATTTTGGTAAGAGTCGCACTAGAAATAGTGTAGGTGTAATTATAGATAAGAGTTTGAAAGATAATGTTGTAAAAATTAATAGAGTTGGTGATAGAATTATAGCCCTTAAGATTATCATTGATACTAAGATTTTTAATATTATAAGTGTTTATGCTCCTCAAGTAAGTTTAGATACAGGGTCTAAAGATAAATTTTTGAATGACTTAGAAGACTTAATACAAATGATACTTCTTGAAGAAATAATTATTGGATGAGATTTAAATGGGCATGTCGGTAGTGGTAGAAGATTTCAGAAATATTCATGGTGACTACGGTTTTGGAGAAACTAATGAAGAAGGTAGAGCTATTTTAGATTTTGCTTTGGCGTGTGATTTTGTTATTACTAATACTTTATTCAAGAAAAGGGATTGTCGGCCGTTTTATTTAAACTTTTAACCTTCGTGATTTGAAAAAGTGATGATTTTATGATTTTAAAAATAATTTAAATATGAATATAACCCTTTTTTTTATTTTTAAAAGTAACATTTTAATTTAAATGGGTGAGTGTAAAATTTTTAGGGTGAGACCAAATGANTAATTATTGGATGAGATTTAAATGGGCATGTCGGTAGTGGTAGAAGATTTCAGAAATATTCATGGTGACTACGGTTTTGGAGAAACTAATGAAGAAGGTAGAGCTATTTTAGATTTTGCTTTGGCGTGTGATTTTGTTATTACTAATACTTTATTCAAGAAAAGAGATTGTCGGCCGTTTTATTTAAACTTTTAACCTTCGCGATTTGAAAAAGTGATGATTTTATGATTTTGAAAATAATTTAAATATGAATATAACCCTTTTTTTATTTTTAAAAGTAACATTTTAATTTAAATGGGTGAGTGTAAAATTTTTAGGGTGAGACCAAATGAGTTTCACATTTAAATAGTTTAGATGACTGAATACAATACTACAGGTAATACACTTATCCCGAAGAATAAATATATCACTTGTAATAGGGATTCAATCACCCAGACTACAAAAATTGTGACATTCATATTAGTCTGCAAAATATTTTATAAAAAAGCCAACAAGTTCCCCTATCTAATATAAAAAAAAATTAAATAGGGTTTATTTTATCTGGGTTCTTGGTTCCCTATATAGGCAAGTCCCTATAATTAATTACATCTTAAATGATCGAAATCACTTAAGAAAACTCTCGATTAAGATCAGGTGATTTTGTTTTCAAGATTTCAAAGTTTAGGTTTTACGATTGGGTATGGAAAAATCAAATCGGAATAACTCAAAGTAGGAACAATTATTTACGGAATTCAAAGGGAAGAAAAGTAGGGGGACATCACAGATCCAGGAGAAACCCCGGAGATGTCCCAACTATCCNTATATTAGTTTAAAAGTTAAAATTAATTTTAATAAATATTTTTTATTATATAACACTTAAACAAAAAATTCATATTATTTATTAGTCTAAAATTTTAAAAATAAATATTAATTTAATTTTTTTAAGTTAATTGTAAAAAAAATTGCTTTTTTAAAAATTATTATGTATTCACATTGCACTTTGTTATATAAATCATAAAAATATAATTATCAAATTAACCTTTTTGTGTTCACATATAAATCATAATTTTTTTGTGATATGTACATACATTGCACTTATAATTAAATAATCACATAAATAAAAAAGCAGCTCTTTTAGCTAATTTACTCAGAAAAGTAGTCTGCAATGTCCTTTATTTTGGTATTCGCGCACTCTGAAAGCCCAAAGTCCGTCCCGCCAGTTCTCCCTCCCTCCCCTCTCTCTCTCTCTACCTCACCACAGTGGAACAGAGAAACCCTAGGAGNTTTTTTTAAACTACAGATGTGTAAAGGAGTATGATTATAATAAAAAGCTTTTCCCCTTGCAAAGATATTGTAATCAGTGTAGGAATCAATTGCTTAAAGATAAAAATGAGGTTTTATAACAAATAGAAGCATAACTATCATTTACCCTCTCTCAAGTACATAAAAAACATTGACTAATCTAAAGCTAAGTTTCTGATGGATATAGTTGTGTTGAGTAGATTCTAGCGTCTCACGTCCAGATTACTCACTGTACTCTCTTTATTAGGATCAACCAGGCCTCATGTTCCGAACTAAAGACCAAATTGATAAATGTTCTAGCCTGTCACTCTAGAATCATCAATTCTACACCCATCAAAACTTATCTCCCTATTTATTTGCACCCCCCTTGGACTTGACTCCCCTCCATTCAAGGTTTAGTGTGGTACTCATTAGTTGGGTGAAATTATAGCCCTCCCGGATCATTATGTTTCGCAAAGGATTTTAACATCACAAATGGCTAGTTTGTAAAGTAAATTAAGAATCAGTGAAAATATCATCACAAATTTATGGAATAAAAAAAATCTTCAAAACATTCTAACCCCACACATGATTACTTGTTATTGCAAGGAGGAAGATAAGAAAACTACTAAGAATTCATGAGGATAACAAAACAAAACATGATATTTATTAAAAACCAAGTTTACAAGATAAAACTTAAACAAAAGTACAAATACTTATCTCAAACTATTCCCCCAAGCAATCCTCTAAAGTTCCCTGATTGATTTTGACTCCACAAGACTCACACATAACTCAAAAAACACTCACAATCACAAAGATTCTCCACACTCTCACTATGGTGGCTGCCCTCCCAAATGGTGGCCGAAACTACCCAATAACGACTCTCTTTTTGTTTGGAAATATTTTCTATTTATAAAGCTCTGAANCTTATCTCAAACTCTTCCCCAAGCAATCCTCTAAAGTTCCCTGATTGATTGACTCCACAAGACTCACACATGACTCAAAAAACACTAACAATCACAAAGATTCTCCACACTCTCACTATGGTGGTTGCCCTCCCCAATGGTGGCCGAAACTACCCAATAACGACTCTCTTTTTGTTTGGAAATATTTTCTATTTATAAAGCTCTGAAAATCACCAAGGGTCACCTCATTGACCTTTTCGAAATTTGTCTAAATTCAATGTATATAAACCCAAACGTTTCTGGTGCCTAGACGCCCAACCGTGACACCTTGGCGTTCGAAATTCGTCTAAATTCAATGTATAGAAACAAATAGTAAGTTCTTAATTCTACTTAATTTGAACACATTGATGAACAATATAATTTTATAAATTTGGTTTATGAATATAAGTGAATTTGTTGATAGTACAGATGANTGCCCAACCGTGACACCTTGGCGTTCGAAATTCGTCTAAATTCAATGCATAGAAACAAATAGTAAGTTCTTAATTCTACTTAATTTGATCACATTGATGAACAATATAATTTTATAAATTTGGTTTATGAATATAAGTGAATTTGTTGATAGTACAGATGAAGTAATTGAACATGTGAATTTAAATGCTTTTGGGGAGACAAACTTCAGGGATGCGGATTTTGAGGTTGAAATTTTTGGAGAGGCAACATTTGTATGTTTGATTTTATACTATTATTTGTATTGATTTAAACTTTGATATCTACTTTATTTGTTTTGTGCTTCTTGAGAGAGAAGTTTTTGGAGGTTGATATCTTTTTTTTTTTTTTTTTTTTTTTTTTTTTTTTTTTTTTTTTTTTTTTTTTTTTTTTTTTTTTTTTTTTTTTTTTTTTTTTTTTTTTTTTTTTTTTTNTGGACTATAATTCTTGATTGCTAGTCTCCATGTAGTAATAATGTATTATGCTTTTATTAATTCATTTTTGTTTTAATTTATAATTACTTTTCTTCGCATTAAGTGATGTATGCTATAATAAATTAATTACTATACATTTATGAAATTGAGTATTCAATACTTTTTTTTTATCTTTTATTCATGATTTTGCTATTGAAAACCTTTATAATGGATATATAAATACATAATATTTGATTGTGATGTACATATTTTTTTTTCTNTTCTTGATTGCTAGTCTCCATGTAGTAATAATGTATTATGCTTTTATTAATTTATTTTTGTTTTAATTTATAATTACTTTTATTCACATTAAATGATGTATGCTATAATAAATTAATTACTATACATTTATGAAATTGAGTATTCAGTACTTTTTTTTTATCTTTTATTCATGATATATTTTTTATACTACGCATACTAAGTCATTATTATGTCATTTAAGTTATATTTAATATTTTTTTTATATTTATGATGGCAACTGGTTCAACTCCGGCTCAACCGCTGAATATTAGACCTCTTCTGCTATTGAAAACCTTTATAATGGATATATAAATACATAATATTTGATTGTGATGTACATATTTTTTTTTCTTTTATTTAATGATATTTGTTGGGAATGTTCTTAACTTTAAAAAATAAAATAAAATTCCAATAACAAATAATCCATAATTAGTTTTTCTCATTTTCATGACAAAAGAAAATAATAAACTATTTTTTTTTAACTGCCACCTGGCAGTTTTTTACCGCCTCACATTTCCTTCAGTCAATTAGTCCATGTTCAAAGATTAGCGGGACCCAATGAAGACATTATCGCAACGCTAGTAGGAGAAGTGCACGCTACGACTTGTTTGGTCTTTTTTTTTTTTT
>JXCR01147589.1:33958-71812 GCA_002079205.1 Phalaenopsis hybrid cultivar
TTTTTTTTTTTTTTTTTTTTTTTTTTTTTTTTTTTTTTTTTTTTTTTTATTCCCCTTGAAATTATTCAACGTTATAAATGTTCTTCTTGACTTCATAATTTTGAAATTATTTTGGGCGCATTAATTATTTATTTTAAATTTTTTTATATTTTTTAATCAAATTTAGAGAAATTAACATACATATTTATGGATTTATATATTTAGTGTTTAAATTTGATATTTACATTTGTAGCATGTTGGTATAAAAAATGTATATATGAAAGGTGTATTTTATCTTTTAAAAATTACAAAAATTAGATTTTTTTTTTTTAATTTGGTGAAGGATTTGAGTAGGGCTGTCAAAAAAGCTCGTTGTTCGTGAAAAGCTCGTGTTCGGCTCGTTNAGTGTATTTTATCTTTTAAAAATTACAAAAATTAGATTTTTTTTTTTAAATTTGGTGAAGGATTTGAGTAGGGCTGTCAAAAAAGCTCGTTGTTCGTGAAAAGCTCGTGTTCGGCTCGTTCGTTAAGTAAATAAGCTGAACATGAACAAGTTTTTAAAGCTCGAATTATAAACGAGCGGACTCGAACAGCCCTTTGTCCGCTCGTGTTCCGCTTGTTTTAGCTCGAAATAAAAAATTTATATAAGTATTTATATAATAATATATTACATAAATTATTCATATGATAATATATTATATATATATTTATATCTAAATTTAAATCATAACATCTCATGTGATAATGTGGTTAGTGTCTAATTTTGTATACATTTTGTCCATGCTAGAATCCTACACTTTACAAGTATTTTTTTCAATTTAATTTTAACGAGTGAATTTCGAACCAAACACGAACACGAATATTTAANATTAGTGTCTAATTTTGTATACATTTTGTCCATGTTAGAATCCTACTTTACAAGTATTTTTTTCAATTTAATTTTAACGAGTGAATTTCGAACCAAACACGAACACGAATATTTAAATCGAGCCGAAGACGAACACACTGTTCACGAGCCGAACACGAGCCAAGCCTGAGCTCGTTCAAGCTCGGCTCGTTTACAACCCTAGATTTGAGTGATATATATGTAAATATAAAAGTTAAGGAGTAAGATATGTAAAATTATATGATTTGTGCAGCATGTATGAAATGCAAATGATAGCACACTGTGGATGTGTCATAAGCTAGAAGATATTGTGTATTTTCCATCGAATTTTTTATTTTTATTAAATGTATTTGCAATAATAATTAGAATAACTAATTTCTAATTTTAAAATTAATCCATATTTGATTATCTTGGGTCACATCAAATAATTGTTCATTCAAACTATGTTTTTTGAGCTTCCATAAATAAGTCAAGCGAAATTATGGAGGGAATATATGTAAATAAACATAGAAATTAAGTTTATTGTTGGGACCATGGTTTTAAAAATCGCATTGGGTTTGTGGTTCGACCGATTCAACGGTGAACCGATCATTTAGTCGGTTCTGTCCAAACTTAGAACATTTTTTTTGCATAGAACTGACATTGAACCAATCCAATTTATTAAATATTAAAAAAAGTAATATCTTAAATTAAATAATTTATATATTCATTACGTCATCCATTTAAACCTCCAATTTAAACAATTGAATTTAATGTCTGGTTCGATTTTCACAATTTTAGTCGAGACGACAAATAAATATCTATAATTTGAAATAGTAATATATATTATAAATTNATAATATCTTAAATTAAATAATTTATATATTCATTACATCATCCATTTAAACCTCCAATTTAAACAATTGAATTTAATGTCTGGTACGATTTTCACAATTTTAGTCGAGACGACAAATAAATATCTATAATTTGAAATAGTAATATATATTGTAAATTTATATAAATATTTTATTAATCTAGTGGGTGTTGTATGCGCCATATTCATTCCTTGAAGTCCACTCTTGTCCATGTAATCATTTAAAGTTGATGACAAGACCCTCCAATGGGCAATGGTTACATCTTTTTAATTTACTAGATTTATTTTAAAATGCATTCATCTAAAAATAAATTGAGTATGAAAATTAATATATATATATATCATTTTGCAAACAATTTATTTTAAGGGTCTATTTAGGACACTACAACTTATTGAATAATCTGTTGATAAGCTAATTAAAAATAATCTGCTGATAAGCTAGATGCAGTAATTATTAGAAATTTTTATTATTTTGAAAAAGTCATACCGCTGTCAGAAGTGCAATTCAAAATGCATAAACTATCAAAATGCAATTTACCCAAACAGTTCATGTGCATTTTCTAAACGCCTGAAAACGCACCTCACCAAATAAGCTGTCCCAAATGGACCCTAAATCTAATCAAATTCACTGGCTTGACATCATTAAGGTTGCATGTTTGCTTTTATTTATGCTTGTGGAATAATGTTGTTATCATCTCAAAATCTCGTCCCCTCCAAAATTGCCTATTGAAGATATTAATGACCAATAAAGAAAAGTTTTGGGATCTTATTGCAAAAGCTCTAGCTGCAAATGTTCAGGCTTCCTTACAAAAAAACCAAAATCCAAAGCCATATTTTCTTGCTTTTGCAAATTCTAAATTTTTTAAATGTTGTTTTGATGTGAATGAAATATTAGGGTGGTATATATGTAAAAAAGCAAAATTTAAGTGTTAGATGTGCAAATTCATAGGAATTAGGTGGTATTTATGTAAATGCCCCTACATATAATCAATCAAATTGCACCAGCTCCCATTTTTATAGGGGAAATGTAACACAAGTGAAGCATTTTAGAATCAATTTCAACATAAATGTAACACAATTTGTGTTGCATTTATCTTAACACAAATTGAACACCTTTAATCAATTTATCTGAAAAATAAGACGATTCATCGCTGCATCTCAATAAATAAGAACTAAGCAACAGCAGCAGTATATTCTTAATTTGAAAGAAAGATTATGACTTTATTCACATACCACTCAATTTCTATGTAATTACATATATGACACCAAAACTTCATTTTTTACCTATATACCACTTTTCTCTACATGAAAAACATATTTCACATTTCAAATGTTAAGTGATGTTTTTGATGTGATATGAAAGATTTGGGTCCAATAAATGTAAAAAAAAATGCAAAGTTAAAGTGTTAGATATGCAGATGCATAGGAATTGGGTGGTATTTATGTAAAATACCCTGAGATTATGGGCCCATTTGGGGCAGCTTATAAGTGCGGCGGCGCTTTTGAAAAAGCCGTCTAACCGTTTGGTTTGAGCGTTTTTGAAAACGTTGTCTGCCACGTTTGGGTTTTTTACACTAAACGCAGGCCGTAAGTCGACCCCCCGCGGTCGACCCGCGGGGAGCGTTTCAGGATAAGCTGCTTATCCTGAAAAGCACAAACTGCCCCAAACAGACCCTATATTTACAAAAGAGCAGGCAATACCAATTAATGTCAAAACAGAAAACATTCTGTGATATGAGAAGCATACTCTGGTAGAAACATGATCATTTTTGCCTTCCTCTAAATAATAATGTCTTCAACAAACAGATGCAGAAAAATTACTATTGATACATCAGAAAAGGTAACAAATACCTGTTTAATGATGCCACCAGCATGATTATGAAAAATATAACAGCATCATACAGAAGGGGAATCATCATCATTCAGATTTATTTTGTGGTACAGGGTTGAAGGCCTCCAGATCTCTCCTAAACCTGTCCTTCAGCTTTTCGATCTCATCGAGCCGCGATTGCTGAAGTTAATACAAGAGAGAACTGATTGTGAGAAAGAATAGGGATCATGAGAACAATAGCTGGGGGATTTACATAAATGTCGTGGGATTCTTATGTATTTACATATCTAATATTTAAAGTTTATTATTTACTTCGATTAACTTCATGTCAAAAACACCACCATTACTAACTTTTTAAGAAAATTTTATATATATGCCACACAATTTCTATGTATTTACATATCTAACAATTATACTTTGATATTAATGTTTATGCCACTTTGATATCATAAACTTCAGCATGAAAATGTGTATTTTACTTTTAAAAAGTTCACGATAGTGGGGTTTTTTTATGTAATATTAAAGATTTGAATTATATGCATGTGAACATGAAAGCTTATGTATTGGATATGTAAATACAAAAGAATTATGTGGTATTATGTACATGCCCCATTTTTTAATGTGAAATAGGCAACTTCATGCTTATGTTTTGAGTTGATTATGACATCGAAGTATTACATAAATATATGATATTCAACTTTAGGTGTTGGATATTTAATAGATGGCTAGCAACCAATCCACAAGACTAAACAATCAAAATGGCATGGTGATTGCTCCTGTAAATAGTAATAGGCTAAGCATGGAATTCACAGTTGTTAAGCACTCACATTCCAAGGAGAATTATGATATTAATTTTTTACATTAACACCTTTAAATGCAAGATCAAAAATATACCTAATATTTTAATGCCATTTAAAAAAGTAAATGATTTACAAAAAATTTCTGAATATACATGATCATCAATCAGATGCATCTAAATTTTTATAATGTATGGTTCTGATTACAGGATAAAATAATCATTATTTCAAAGCCAAGAAATTTTCAAATTGCTCAATCAAATACTCTAGTTTTTTGATGATATCATGTATATATTGCATTATTTTAATTGGCATGATATATGGATAAACCTAAACTTTTAGAAAGGCTTATATCGATAATCCTTTTATTTTTTATATACCATATGAAAGTTCAAATCATTATGACATGATGAAACAAAAATTCCATCCTATTATTTGCAAGTTGATGAAGCTTCAAATCACTAAGATTATGTCGAGATCCACATTAAATCTATATCTTATTGTATTGGTTATGGGAAGGATAAAAAGGATATTTAAAGAAAGATGCTCAATAATATAATTTCATCAAGTGGCATCACTGTAATTAATGAGAGCACCATTAAGGGGAAAAAAGGAAATGAAAGAATTAATGAGATCACCGTTAATGGGATACAGTATTTTTATGACTCTTCCAATATGCACACTCCTTAGAAAAGCTTATTGCCAACAGTTATTTCTTAAAATATATGGTTTCACTTCAACATTGTGTCATTTGCATATCTATCATTAATTAACATAGGCATGATAGTATATAAACAAGTAGCCTAATAAAGATATGCAATTAAATAACATTGATTCAGTAAAATTTCTTATTCTACTTTTCAGATCATGCGAGTACAGGTTAAAAGTATGATTCCTTTGAGCAATGTAAAAGTGCAACTACTTATTCTCAGAGAAAGCCATTTCATTATGTTGGCATAAGGCATGAATTTCTTTACATCAACAATTCTTATTCTTGTTCTAATTTCATCTAAATATCTTGTTATTCACTTCTTAATTTTATTTCTTTCGCATTCAATGAAACCATGAATCTCATAGTGACGAATGCAACAATGAATTGCAATTGCTCGTTACTTTTGTAAGATCCTAATTTTCGCCGATTTTTTCAATTTACCAAATCATTATCGTACGAGACTTTGATTCTTGTACTCACTAAGTTGCACGTGAAGAAAATAACCTTTTGTTTATATTAAGAGATCTTTAATCTACTAATCCAAAATTTCCATGCAAAAGCGACACATATTGTATCATTATAATTACATTTAGAAACCCTAAAGTGCACTTACAAGGGGCAGCATCGAAGCTAAGAAATACATCAAATTCAGTTCAAGCAAATTACACTCAGCTCAAACTTAAAATTAAAACTAAATACTAAACTATAACTCAATTCAAAATCAAATCAATTTGAGTCTAGCTGAGTGCTCTCAAAATAATGCAATTTCGAGTCGACTCAAAATATAGTTTAAGTACATACATACATAATAAAAGTTAAATCATTATATGCAAGGCTGATATTGGTCTGACTGGTGAACCTCCCTTGAGAACCCAACAATTAAGTGTGCTTGTAATGAAGAATTTCTAAGATAGGCGACGTTTTCGTAAATTGAAATAAAAAGGGCAAAACAATAAGATCCTATTATGTAATAGGCTTAGCCAATGCAAAGAATGGTTTGTATGGTATGACATTGATGGTTATAATTGATTAGAACACAGCCACTTATAATCCTATTTTTGGTTCAGGGATGAACCAAACATAAGCTAGTGAGCATATAATGCTCGAATTAAAAGATGGGGGTCTACATGGGAGAAGAGTGATCATTGGGGTTGGGGACTAGATAAGGAGCAATACCTAGTAGGCATACTGGGACGACAAGCTTCTAATAAATAAACGGCATTGAAATGACTTTAAGCCCACAGAGAAAAGGATGTTGGGTCGCAATAGTTAAAAAATTCAGTCATGGTGCTAGACACCTGTGTAATAGTTGGGGTTGCCTTTAGAATTACACAATCAGACGTGTATTTAATGGGGAACTCATGAGTGTGTGATCCCCTAATAAGAAACAAAAACAGAAAAAATTTTGAGATCATGTACAGTATAAGATGAGGTGCATCAAAACCAACAACAAAATGCATAATATGGTTCAAATTGCTACATAATTGATGAATTCAATCATCTAGAACTCTTTTAAAGATAAAAATTACAAAAAGCAACTAAATACAATGAAAAAATTTGGGCTTTGGGCCTTAGTCAATTTCAAGGTTTTCCACTAAATATGGTGTTCTTGTTTGTGTGTTATACAGTTGCTGGCAATTTAGTTCGAGCGCGGGTCTTACCTTCGGAGAAGCAAGACTCTGCCAACTGCACTATACCTAATATTTGTTGAGTGAGATTTTGTTTTTCTCTACCTTTTTTTTTTTTTTTTTGGTGTGNCTTGTGTGTTATACAGTTGCTGGCAATTTAGTTCGAGCGTGGGTCTTACCTTCGGAGAAGCAAGACTCTGCCAACTGCACTATACCTCATATTTGTTGAGTGAGTTTTTGTTTTTCTCTTCTTTTTTTTTTTTGGGTGTGTGTGTGTGTTATTTGAAGTTACACAATGGGGTGGATTTTTTTGGGTATTCTTTATAAGAGATTAGCCAAAATTATTTAAGCTTCTTTGATCATGATGTAATACTCTGATTGTGATACTATAGTGATTATCTATTAGCAAATTTTAATGTGCTTATATATTGTCATTATATTTTGACAATGTGAATTGCACAAGTAGTTTCACAACAAGATAAGAAATGCACATCTTTAAAAAATAAGTTACCACTATAAAAATTGAATCATGTTTGTGTTTATAATAAGCCAGATTTGAATTTATGCTAATGGTTTCCCATGGTGTATATATATCAAGGTTTGAAGTTTTGAACAACCCTATATTCGATTTTATGCCCTTGGCAAACTACAAGTACTATATTGTAAAATAAGACATGTTACATCTCTTTATAGAATTGGCCAAAAATACAATCAGGATTATAATATAATCTTATCACTCCCAAAATATCAAACAACGGCTCCAACATATAATTTAAAATTAAAAAATCCCTAATGATGAATTAAAAAAATACTAAGAGTGCCCTTGCAAACAATCATCCTTAATCATATAACTAATTGAGTAAAGACAAGTCATTATTTAAATTTTGATAAATTTCATCAAATTCCTTACAAGCGACAGCCTTTATAGTATAAAATCAAAATCAATCACCTTCACCTACATTTTATATAAAGATTAGTAGCTTTATTCAAACCATTTACAAATTTATCATCAATTTTAGCAATAGTGTAAGGAGAAATGAATATTCGTATAAGAACTTATTCATCACATTTTGCATATTTATGTCAAAAATTTTTAAAAATCAAACATTTCAAAGTTCGTTGATTGCAATTTCAAAAAAAAAAAATCAACAAATAACAAAAAATACCTCTACTATCAAAGAGCTTGTATATCATAGTTTAAATAGTTTTGTTTAGCCTAAATCAATTTCTCACCAAAGAATGCAAATTAATGTTCTTCCTTAACATGTGCATCAAAAACTCATTGATTTCAATAAAAACAAGTCATTTTTTTTTCAATTTTTTTTTCAAATAATTTGTAATTGGAATAACAGTAATAAACCATTTAATAATAATTAAAAAAGTGGGCAAACTATGAATGCTCTAAATATAATTGATATTAGTAAGACACAGGCATAAACTTATTGCTTGTAGAATCTCAAATACCTGTAAAGCACCGAACCATTATCTCATATATTGCTATAAATGAAAATATCATTTAAATAAATAATAAAAATGTTTGAATGATAGCCCAACATGGTTCATTAAACTCATGAAATTACTACATACATTATTTAATCCAAAAGAGATCTCAAAACATTTACATAATCTATATTTAATATTAAAATCAATTGTATCATTCATCACCTTCCCACTTTCTAATTTGATGATATCCACTCAACTCAATTTTAAAAATCATCACAACATCAATATTATCATATCAACACGTTATCTAAACAAGATATAGAAATTTTATATTTAAGGGTGCTTTATTGATAGCTCGACTAATCATACTTATCATCCAGCTGCCATCCTTTCAAATGTAATCATGGAAAGTGCAACACAAGCACTCATGCATTCCCTAATAAATCCCATATTATATAATCCATCAACTTATCTTTTAAATTCAGCATGTTCTGTGTGATTCATCCTATAATTAAAAAAATAATTAATGATCACAAAAATACTAAATCAATAGCATATTCTGTCTCTCAATGGTGATAATTTATAAAAGTTCAAGATAACAAATATTTTCAAATCCAACAACACTACAATTAATATCAGGAAGCAAAGTCACAATTTTAGGCACTACATTATTCAATTTCATGACTACAAAGGCATAATATCATATCGTCTTGCCTAGTCTGTTTTCTCAAATGCATGATTACATAAAATATGCAAAGAATTTAGCAATTCATTGTAAAAGATACTTGTGTTGATTCAAATTTACATTTAGGNCAAGGCATATATCATATCGTCTTGCCTAGTCTGTTTTCTCAAATGCATGACTACATAAAATATGCAAAGAATTTAGCAATTCATTGTAAAAGATACTTGTGTTGATTCAAATTTACATTTAGGCTTTGTAGATTCCAAAAACTGCCATTTCTCCTACTAATACTAAAAACATTAATCCATCCAAAATAAATTATATATATATATATATATCATACAACCATTGTCTGCCTAAACTAACATAAGCAACATTCATGAAATGCAAATCACACCAAATTTTATCAATATATGTAGTCAATTGAAAAACTAGACACCATTCAGGCACAGATATAACATGTTTAGCTAACCAAGCTACTTCATATGGCCGTGGATGTGATTCAAGTTTCAAATTCATACTGCATGGCACAGACTTAGACACGAGATTAATACAACTCCAACTATCAATTGTATATTTATAAAAACTCTTCCACAATTGAAATATTTTCAAAATTTTGTAATTTTCTTCCAATTACATTCAATCTTAGAAGGAATTATAATGTAACACGTGCATTGCAAAGAATTATCAACTAATGGATACTTAGAATCATTAATCTCTTCATCAAACTCATAAAAATCATCAAAATCTTTGATTTTATCTATTTTTTTTTCTCAACATTATATGCAAGTTCCTACTTAGACACTCACCAAAACAATGACATGTTTAATACGCTTATATTGTCTTAACAGAAATCCAAACCATTGATGCAATTAAACTTTTCTTAGTTTCATTACTAACTATAAAGTTAGTGTCCTTAGATGAAGTAGGTGCAACCTACTCAACTTGATAGCTTTAATTAAATGATGCACTCTCAAAAGATGGAGTGGCCCTCATAGACAAAAACAATTTTAAAATTTGTTAAAAGTTTATTATAAGATAAGAAGTTATGTTAAAATGAAAATATGATGAGATGACATCTCCTTTAGTATTAAATCTCAAATCAAATCTAAACTTAGAGAACATGATTTTGGAATATTTAATTATCTCAAAATGCATTGTAACTCTTAAATTTTTTCATTTATTCAGTGGCAATTTTAATCCACTTTAATAACTTAATTGATAAAAAAACCAATCATGACATGATAAAAGCAAATACTTCTATTATTAAAGCTATTTCATTTCAACCCAAGTTATTGAATATTCCTTTCCCAACCTTTCCATTTGTCTCACCATACTCATCCAATAAATTTGACCTTCACCAATTGATTTCATTTTGGCAAATCACACTTGGCATTCATCATGCATGACTTTTCAACAATCGATAACTCATTAATAAAAACTTTACAATAAATTTTTTCATCATAGAAAAGTAATTCACATTAAATTTTCTAGTTGTCGCCATTCATATCAAAAATTAACATTCATGATTTTCATAAAAATTATTGTTAAAGGCCTTCAATTGTCTACAAGTTGATGTTACGAGGTTCACGCGAACGGCACAGTCATATTAAGCAGCCCATTTTTTATTATTTTCTAATTTTTAGTGAGTTCCTCCTTTTCTTTCCTTCCCTTCTATTTCTTTCCTATATAGGTGTTGTATTAGGATTTACAATAAGTTTTTTTGTGATTTTATCTCAGGACAGTCGTGAACGTCATGATTTTTCCCTTCTTGAATTGTATTCAAAGGCAAGAAAATACTTAGTTGTAACTTATCCAGAGGTGGTGATTATCTCCAACTCTTCTTGCCCCTACATCCATCCTTTAATAGTCGCGTCCCCTTTTCTTGTTGCAGCCCAAGACAATCACAATTATTAACTTTCCGGTAGTCCCCCCTCTTCCCAAGGACTTCGTCCCATCTCCTTATTGCAGAACCCACCGAGCAACCCTCATTGATGTTCTCCTACCCCTACCACCACTCCAGCTAGCCATTATCCCTTCCCCAGCCAGTTACCCAACAGCTAAGGACTCCCTCCTGAGGCTCCTGTTGTCCTTGCAGTTCAGCACCTCCCCACCAATTGAACCCGTTTCCCCTGCCATCCAACCACCCCACCCTAGCCCAGCTTCTCACCTACAAATCTCCTCACATCTTCCCAAATCCCTGGTTACCATAAACCGCCCACACATCCTGCATAACCACCTGTCTTCCCCTTTGGGATACACATTTAGTTGAGTTGAGTTGAGTAAGGTGTGTTGTTTGTAACTGTTTATTGTCCTTTTTGTAATCAAATCTATTTTTCTATTGTAATTTAAGTTAAGTCTGATATCATTTGGTATCAGAGCTAGCCTAACCATAGTCCTATTATAGGCTTTCTAGTGTCAATGATACCCAAAACTATCTCCACCTTAACACCCCCCGCACCCCGGCAAATCAAAAAAAACTATCCCCGCTCAAAACATTCTTATAAACACTCTTCCACATAAACAAACCCTAACCATGCCATCGTTGAAACAAGTGTCAACCACCAATCAAGAGTTAGCATGGAAGAGATATGGCACAACTCCATTGAGTGGTACAACGACTCGATAAAATTGAGTAAAGGATACCATCTGAACAGGTCACCAGTAGCCACAACGGTGACTTGCCAGATCGAAGGAATGGAGATCTCTTCCACATGCAAACTCCAAGGATGAAGAATCTCTACCTTAAAAATTTGACCTGAGATACATGATAAGTTAGGATTTTAAAGTAACGATAGATTTATCATATTTCGACGTCCACATGGATCCGTGCGAGATAATAGAGTGGCTCTGGACATTGAAATATGTCTTTGAATGTCAGGAAGTCCCACGTAACAAAATGGTGAAACTAGCTATCTACAAGTTAAGGAAGAGTATGTTTCAGTGGGGGGCGAACTTGAAGATTCTTTGACTGCGAGAAGGAAAAAGTAAAATTACTAGCTTATCTAAAAGATAAATGGGAGATGCGGTGTCAGTACCGAGGAATCACTACAAATCGGATGTTTAGACCTCAACTTCATGAGTAGAGAGACCATATCATCGGGCGACCACCACATCTTTCAGACGGGTTCAGCCCCAGGATCATGTAGCCAGAGTACACCCAAAGAAACATCCAAGCAGACCCCGTCTAAAGAGAAACTGATTCAGAATAGAGAACATGTGAAACAAATCTTTTTTCCTAAATCTGTCTCGATTAAGAAGTATTTCAAGTGCCACGGGTTTGGGCATGTTGAATCAACTGCATAACAAGAAGAGTTAACTCTTTTACTGATTAGGAAGCAGTTGAGGCAATAAATAGTGGTCAGGGAGAAGAAGACTTAGAATTTAGAGAGGACTCAACTTTCAACCAATGAGGAAGAGATGCCATCGATATTAGTTGAACTTAGGAGAGGACTCCAATTGAGTTACCAGTAATTTTTTTAGAAAGTAGTGCTGAGGTAATAGGCGTTTAGGCAGAATATGAGGTTATGCTGCCTCGAACTACCTTTTGGCAGATGTTGAGAAGAGCATCAGCAGGACTAGCATTACATGTTCAAAAAGGCCATGAGTTTGATGAGTCGATACCAAACAATGGGCAACTTCACATAAAAGAATTTCAAAATTTTTAAATATATAGCCTACATCCTGAGTTGCCCATGCTGAGAGAGGTCCAGCATATCAGAGATGACAAGCTTTTGAGCGACTTTTTTAAGATCATATGGAGTTATTTGGATAGCATAGCCAATTTATCAGTCTACCCACTCACAAATGATCAAATAGGAGGGATTACCCGCAGTATTGAAAAATGTTTTGGGAGTTTAACGAAAAATAAAATTTTACAATTGAATCTAGGTCCTATCAGAGACGAAGAGGTCTCTCCTGAATGGTTGCTATTGAGAGTTGTCTAGTATGCCATAGATTTCGTCTCAGAGTTAATTTCACCTGATGGACTTGTTTATCAGATACATTCAGCCTAGTACAAGTAAGAGATGCAAATTAAAAATCTAGTGGTTTGCGGGTTACTCTAGGAAAATTTTTGTCGATATTAGCTCAAATTATGTCAAAAGTAGATGGACTTACTAGGAGCTTGTAACTTTTCTGCAACATTCAACGAGGTAAACCAGACAACTATGAGAAGGCAGAAGCTACAACATTTGAGGTCGTAGCTGCTCCAATCCCAGGAGATTGACGTGAGAGCTTCACGGATAAGAACCTTTTACGTGATCTTTGTGGTGTCGCGACCCCCACTAAAGTAGTCGAACCGATCGCATGCGTCGGTTCATGCAAACTGCACAAAGCCAAATCGAGTGGCCCATTTTTATTCCTTTTCAATTTTTTAATGGGTTCGCTCATTTTTTTCTAGTTATTTTCTATATATGTGTTGTATTAGTATTTACATGACAAATTTTTTAGTCATTTTCTATCAGGACATCCCTCGACATCCTAGTTTCTTCATTCTAGAGTTGTATCTGAAGATGTTTCGTTTGTAACTCATCCTACGGTGGTGATTATCTCCGACTCTCCTTGCCTCGCATTAAACCATTCGTAGTCAAAGCCCCCTTTTCTCGCTACAATTGCCCAAGGTAGCCATAGTTGTTGTCTTTCCTGCAGTGCCCCCTTTTCCTAAAGTCGTCACCTGCTCTCCTCGCTATAGGAACCACTATACAGCCCTCCCCATTGTCCTCCTGTCCCTATCACCCTTCCAGCCAACCATTCTCACTTCCCCAACTTGTCACTCCGGCGCCAAAGATCCCCTTCCCTGCGGCTCCTACTTTATTTGCGAGTTAGCACCTCCCCATCAATCAAACCCATCCCATTCACCTACAGTTCAACCACCCCACCGCAGCCCCATCTTCCCACCTACAAGCATCCATCACCTCACATCTTCCCAACATGTTGCTCGCCATCAACCTCCCGTACATCCTACATAACCACCCACCTTCCCCTTCGGGATACACATCTAATTAAAATGAGTATTGTTATTTCCCTTTTTGTGTTGGTTGTAACTGCTTTTTGTCCTTTTCAATAATAATATTTCGTTTTTCTATTGCAAAATAAGTTAACTTTGATATCATTCTATATTATCATTCTATATCAGAGCCAACCTAACCATTATCCTATGTTCACCCCCCTCCAGAAAAATTTTTCCCCTCCCTTTCTACTAAACCATCCCAATACACCATCTTTCACATATACAAACCCCAAACCACGCCACCACCGAGAAAGGTGTCAGATGCCAATCAAAAGTTACCAAGGAAGAGATATGGCGACAACTCCACCGAGTGCTGCAAAGGCGCCATAAATTAAGAAAATGAGACCATCCGAACAGGTAACCCTTAGCCACAATGACGACTTGCTAGAGCAAAGGAAAGGAGCAAATCTCTTCCACCATCCAGATCTACCCCGAAGATCTGATTTAAAAAATCTCCTACAAATAATCGAGGAAGCACTTTGGTTTTCTTATCCTGCAACCATGACCAAATGTTGTCCTAAGGTTAAACTGTAATCAACAGAATATGAATAAATACCTATGCCTAATAAAAAATGAATAGAAAGTGAAAATGAGAAAAGTTGCACAAAAAATTTAACTAAAATATAAAGCAAAAGCGCTACATTTGACAACATAATTAGAAAGCCATTACACACATAGCACAATTATATCACTGAGATGCAGCTAAACTAGCCCAAAATTATAGAGGACATTCATCACGTCACTCTGTGGAAATCTAAGAGAAACGGCCTCCTATCCATGGTGGGCCCAGGCAGACCATCCAAGAAGCGATGGATGTATTAATTGAAGATAGTTTTGGAAACTCCTTGATAAGTTTTTATTCTCTCCCTATTTATGTTTATTTTATAATTATTTCATTTACATATTAAGGCTAGATATATTTGGTAATTGTAAATTACGAGGGATTAATTTCCCTATATATATATAGCCTTATGGTTGAAGATTGGTAATGAGAATTAAACAAGTATTCCCTCACATATTTTTTCCTTCATGGTATCAGAGCAAGTAAACAAACCCTAGCTCTCCTTCAGCCTGCAGACCCTCCTCTGCTCGCCCCTATGACCGTCGGAGACCCAAACAACCATCTAGCAGCCAAAATCATCCCTCAACCATTCAAATCTCTCCAACCAGTCTGTAGGCTCTACTCTGCTCCTTACCATAACCGTTGGACTCCTCGTGCAGTTGCAGTGCTCCATTCCTACAACAAGCGGCAATCAAATCCTTATCCAACCCTATATATGCACATGATTTATGACTAAGTACGGAATAAAGACATCAAGTACTACTTTGGAAATTATTTCTGACTCGAAAAACAATAATTCTACCCAAACAGCCTCTTAACTCTATTACATCATTACAAATCATAAACTCAATGGTCTTAATCTGTGTTTATGTACGTTAGTGAAAAAGGAAAAAATGAACATTTCGCGGGAGATGGCAAAATTCCTGAGCTCACTAATCCTAACTATCGCTCATGAAAAATTCAAGATCATCTGGCTATGTCTTGGCTAATCAACCAAATGACTATTGAAGCAGGAGACAATTTCTTGTTCTGTAAAACAACCAAAGAAATCTAGAACGTTGCAAGATAAACTTATTCCAGCACTAAAAATACTACAAAGTTGTTTATGGAAACCAACTATATGATCTTCGTCAAGGAAAATTAAGTGCCACCGAATATTTTAACACCTTGACAAAGTATTGGCTACAATTGAATATGTTTGAGATATATATGTGGAAATGTCCACATGATATCATGATGTATAAATTCATCATAGAAAAGAAGAGAACAATCAAATTCCTAGTGTGATAGATGAAGTGAGATGGAGGATCATGAGAATAAAACATCTTATATTTACCAGCAAAGTTTGTGTTGACGTTAAAAGAGAAGAGAGTAGAAAAAAGCTTTTGATGAATAGAAATGAAAGTTCATCAAGTACTGAAAGCTCAGCTCTTTACTCCCAAAATTCTTCTCATGACTCGAAGTTCAAGAAGAATTGTCAAACATGTTACTATTGCAAGAAAATTGAGCACATTTAAGATAAATGTTGGAAACTCCATGGAAAGCTTGTAGATTGAAAACATGGACATAGAAAGAAAGATCAAGAAAGCAAAGCTAACGCTGCTACCACATCTAAAGACTTAGCTGGCCAATTCAGCAAGGAACAGCTTGAAGTACTGAAAAAACTCCTTGAAGGAAATTCAAAGCGGCATAATATATCATTCTCCCATCTTGCCAGCAAAGGGAGACTTAAACATTAGATCATAAATTCGAGAGCTCATTATCATATAATCAGAGATATCAATGCTCTAGTCAAATATCAAAAGGATTTACATCTAAATCTATCAGACTTAATGAATCACACTCAAAATTGTTGGAAAAGGAGACGTGAAGCTCTCTCAAGATATTTCTCTTTCCTCTATTTTACATGCTTAACTGTTGAACTATAATTTAATTTCAGTCGGTAAGCTCATGATATGAAATGTATAATTAATTTTCTTTCAAATTGAAGGGGTAAATTCAGGAAAATGATTGGTAATATTGAAATGCATATATCTGCTCAAGATCTCTCTAAACTCACAAGTGGTTTCACCTCCATCTTTTCCTCAAATCTCAGAATTTATTGAGTATGTTGAAAAATAACTCATGTTATGGAATTGTCACCCGAGTCATCCTAATCTAAATTATGCTACAAAATTGTAATCTCATTTATTTATCAATAAAAAATCTAGTACTTATCAATGTAAGATTTGTCAACTTGTCAAACGCACTAAAAATATTTATTCCATGACACGATACAAACTTTCAGATTCTTTTCCTATTATCCATAATAATACTTTTGGAGACCTTCAAAAGGAAGAACTATAAGAGGGGTTAGATAGTTTATCTCATTTATCGACAATCACATTAGAGCCATTTAAGTATTCCTAGAGAAGAAGAAATATGTAGCTACCCAAATCTTCCAAACATTTCATGGCATGATTCAAGCTCAATTTAACTGCAAACTTCAAATCCTCAAATCTGATAACGCAAAAATAATATTTTAACTCTATCCTTTGATCCTACCTTACAAAAAAATATAATCATCCACGTGAGTTCATGTATTTATATCCCACAGCAAAATGAATAGCCAAGAGAAAAAACATGCATTTTCTTGATGTTTCAAGCTCAATTATGAGTTAATATCAACTTTCAAAATATCTTTTTGGGGAGAATAAATTTTTACGGGACTTTATCAATTGAATAGCTAGTCAGGTACTTAATTTCAAAACATCACTTCATGTCTTGATGGATGCATATCCCCACATCAGAACTTGCTCTTCTACTACACCACTAAATTTTTTTAGTGTATATTTTGTTCACATACATTCCCCAAATTGGACAAAACTTGACCATAAATCCATCAATAAAAAAGTTATGAGTGATATCACTTGTTATCAGAATTAATACAGCTTTATTGATGTTGCATTTTTTAAAAATCAATCCTAATATCCCAAATCTGATGTTCAGAGGGAGAGTGCAAATGAACATCAATTTTGTGATGCACATAATGACATCTCCACTACCTCACAACCTACCCCTCTTCCACCTAGCACTTCTATCTCACAAACACGGCTGCATGAAAATATCCTACTTAAAGATGTCCAACCAACCCAATTTGAAGTTCATAGTAAAAAACTTCTTGTGTACACAAGAAGGAAGAAAAAACTTGAGCATATGAAAGACAACTTGCCAAGATGAAACTGCTTAAGGTAAAAACCAACTTCACATTCCCCGAAAATTTCGAGTGAGTAGTCCAAAACGCAAGAGTTATCTCATTCCTCTTCTAGAGTTGATGACGAGAAAAATTGCACTAAATATGCAATTCAGAAGCATGTAGCATATGGGAAGCTACCCTCGCCCTATAAAACTTTTTTTATCTGATTTTAATAGTGTGTAGATTTCGAATTACATTCATGCAGCGCTGAAAACTCCAAAATGGAGAAAAGCAATTGAAGAGGACATTCAAGCATTAAAGCATAATGATATATGGATTCTTACTAAACTTTCCAGAATAAAAAGTTAGAAGCAAATGGGTATTCAACATCAAATACAGAGCTGATGGTAGTATTGACAGATTCAAAGCTAGACTGGTTGTAAAATATTTCACTCAAGCCTATGGGATTGATTATCAGGAGACCTTTGCACCAATTGTCAAACTGTGTATCAGACTTCTCCTCTCAATAGCAATTAACAAAGAGTGAGGATTGAACCAACTTGACATAAAAAAATATATTTCTGAATGAGGGCCTTGAAGAAATGTATGTAAACATACTAATAGAACTTGAGAATGATTCCAACAAACACTTAGTATGCAAACTGAGGAAGTCTCTCTATGGTCTTAAACAATCACCAATGAAATGATTTGAAAAGTTTGCTAAAACTATGAGAACTAATGAATATTCTAAAAATCAAGCTAATTATAAATTATTTGTAAAACACACTCAATGAGGTAAAATTATTGCACTGATAATATATGTGGATGACATGATTCTTAATGGTGATGATGAAATAAAAATTCTTAAAATTAAAGTGTTTGTCATTGAGTTTGAAATAAATGACCTAGGAACCATAAGATATTTCCTAGTTATGGATGTAGCAAGGTCCAAGAAGGACATTGTTATTTCACAAAAGAAATATATCCTAGATTTACTAAATGAGACAATGATGATTGGATGCAAATCTGTTGATACTCCAATGGATCCCAACAAAGAGTATAATAGAAGAAAATATATATATATATATATATGTGGATAAGGGAAGATATCAAAGATTGGTAGAAAAACTCACCTACATGTCACATATTATGTTAGATATTGCATATTTTGTCACTATTATGAGCCAACATATGAATAACCCAAATAAAAAGCATTTGGAGATGGTGTGCAGGATCTCAAGGTTTTTGAAGAAAACTTCTAGTTATGGATTAATTTTTTAGAAAATCAAAAACAAAGACGTAGAAGTCTACACTAATGCAAGTTTGGTTGGGGAACACACTGACAGAAGATCCATCGCATGTTATTGCTTTTATGTATGAAAAAATCTGGTCACATAGAAAAGTAAGAAGCAGGATGTTGTCTCTAGAAAGAAGCAAAGTATAGGGCACTTTCCATAGGAATCTATGAAAGAATTTAGATTCAGAAATTGTAGAGGGAGTCGGGGTGTACCTCTAATAGACCTATAAAAATGTTTTGTGAGAGTCAAGCAGTTATAAATATTGCCAAGAACACTGTCCATCATGACAGAATAAAACATATTAAAATTGATAAGCATTTTATCTCTAAAAAGTTAATTGTAGAATTACACGACTATAATATATCCTAACACACCAACAAATTGTTGATGTCTTCCCCAAAAATCTTCCTTTGAACAACTTCTTAAAGTTTAATACAGAGCTTGGTCTCTACAAAATCTATGACCCAGCTTGAGGGGAGTGAAAATCTATGAGGATCCATTTCATGCCCAGACTACCCAAGAAGTGATGTATGGATTAATTGGAAAGAATTTGCGACACTCCTTGATTAGTTTTTATTCTCTTCTTATTTAAGTTTATTTTAGAATTATTTCGTTTCCATATTTCAGATGGATATACTTGGCATGATTGTAAATTAGGAGAAACCAGTTTCCCTACAAATAGCTTTATGATTGAAAATTGGTACTAAGAATTAAGCAAATATTCCCTCCCACCTTTTTTTTCCTTCACAATCGATTCCTAACATCTGAATGAAGGTAGAGTAAATTTGGTTTAATTCCAGTTCATGTGTTGTGATTGTTGCTCTTTTTATGAGCAAACGAATTCAGAATAATGTTTTTTCCGAAGTGCGCCAAAAAATTATATTAATTATAACAATGCATAACAGCTTTGCAACAATACAACAGAAGATAATAAAGGTACAATAGTCAAATGGTTTAACTCACAGCTTGCACAATTTCATGTTGAAGAGTATCTTCAGTATGGCGGAGAAGTGATGTCCAGTGTTGCAATAGATCAGATTCTGTGGATTTTGCTCTCTTAAGTTGAGATTGAGAGGTTTCACCAGCTTTCTCATGTCTAAGAATTTTCCCTTCTAGTATTCTAGCATGCCTTCTGCTAGATTTAAGAGCTAAAAAAAATAATTACACATTTAGACAGAGGGAGGACACAGTAACAACCTAAACAAGAAAAGAAATCTATCCCAATAGAGTAACAATAATACTAATTTATGAGAAGTAAGCTTTCTGTTCAAAGAAAAATTACAAAGAGTTACCACTCAATCGCCCTCTTGTATCCTGGTAGACAAGATCTGACCACATATAAGCAGCTGATCATTAAAAAAATAAGTTAAAAACAGGTACAAAGTAAAAAAACACCATAAATTGCAATATACACCCGTGCATGTCAAATTAAAAAAGGCAAAGTTTCTTAAGAATGAGCAGGAAAATAATTACTTGAGCAATAGATACACAACTAGCGTATAAAAAGAAAAATAAAACATGCCACTTGTGGCCTACCATTGATACATGAAAAACATGGGCAACTACCACACAGGCTTATATTTTGGAACCTTTCATAAGCTAATGTCTCCCTAAAATCAGCTTTTTGTTGGCTCAAAAATGACGAATCCAAGCTTGTACGATCTGAAAATGTAGGCATTTCATGATCCTTGATTGGATAAACAGGATTTCTCAATAACTGTTCATCCAATCCAAATGTTTGTTTTGGCTCATCAGACTCTGTTGATAGATCATCATCTTCATTGCTAGAGCTTGCCACAGGACCTATAGATGAATCATCTGCTTCACTATTCAATCTGGTTATTTGAGCAGAAGAAGCACCTCTTAAGTATAACTTCTCAAGTGGTGGCCTTTCTCTCTGTGATTCAACATTTCCTTTAATAGACTTTGAAACATATTTTTCCGCATTTGAAAAAGGAGCTTTTCCCTTAACATTCCTGCAAGCTTCGTAAGCTTTTGGCGGATGAAAAATTTCAGCATTGTCCTTATCATAAATGTTCTGACTTTGGTAGAGAGGCCTTTTGCGTTTTCTATCACTCGCATCATTAATAACAGACAGAGCTTGCTCAGTGTTGGTGATATCCCTTAATGTAAGATTGCAAGGAGCTTCATTGTGAGGGTCTACACTATCCATGCAGCTAAGCAAATATGGGTGACAGCTTTCCAGTTTCTCCTATGATATGCCTATATAATAAACAAACGATGTTTCAAAAATCAAGGACTACTGCGACTTTAGCATTATGCAACAAATTGACAGCAAAACATCCAAAATGAATCAAGTTTCAGGGAAGCATTTTCCGTTTCAAAACGAAATCAAGCAACAACAAGAAAAAGGATTCCTGCGATGAAGCATTCGGTAGATTAATAGACTAATAGTCTAATTGATTGTTTACGCATCGAAAAATCATAATAATATGTGATGGAAAAAACCAAAAAAATGCATTTTGGGATGATTAAGACCAAGGAGCGAATCGATAAAATATATATACAGAGAGAGAGTGTGTGAGAGAGAGAGAAAGTGTGTGTGTGTGTGTCAGTGTGAGAGAAAGAGAGAAATTGAAGCATTTTTACTTCACATTTACTGTGGTAATCATTTTGTAAGGACTTCTATTTATATGTTTTAATTGTAAGGAAGGTTATAAAACAAAGTGAACTTTTGGAAAGTACAAGAAACAAAGGAAAAAAAAACAAATTTTTATAGCGGATGCATAGTGGTAAACTTTACTAGCCATTAATGGTGAAATTCCGGNACAAATTTTTATAGCGGATGCATAGTGGTAAACTTTACTAGCCATTAATGGTGAAATTCCGGGTCGATTGATCATACATTCTTTCTGTTTCCCCAAACTTGATGTCTCTACGCATATTNCAAATTTTTATAGCGGATGCATAGTGGTAAACTTTACTAGCCATTAATGGTGAGATTCCGGGTCGATTGATCATACATTCTTTCTGTTTCCCCAAACTTGATGTCTCTACGCATATTGTCGATTGTTTATTGCTCTGATTTTGCATAAGAATGAGTCAAAGTAACGAAACCTGAACGGAGATTCTCGCTGGTGCCGTCGTCAAAAGGATACCAAGGGTTGTCAAACACCAACACCAGACGAGAAACCAAACAGAACGGATGCAGCACGGATCGAGAGGCTGCGAGCTCCCCTNTTCAAACACATCAAACAGAACGGATGCAGCACGGATCGAGAGGCTGCGAGCTACTCTTCTCAGCTCCTAGGGTTTCTCTGTTCCACTGTGGTGAGGTAGAGAGAGAGAGAGAGAGAGTGAGGGAGGGAGAACTGGCGGGACGGACTTTGGGCTTTCAGAGTGCGCGAATACCAAAATAAAGGACTTTGCAGACTACTTTTCCGAGTAAATTATCTAAAAGAGTTGCTTTTTATTTATGTGATTATTTAATTATAAGTGCAATGTCAATACATATCACAAAAAAATTATGATTTATATGTGAACACAAAAAAAGGTAATTTGATAATTATATTTATGATTTATATAACTAAGTGCAATGTGAATACATAATAATTTTTAAAAAAGGAAATTTTTTTGCAATTAACTTAAAAAAATTTTAATTAATATTTATTTTTAAAATTTTAGGCTAATAAATAATATGAAGTTTTTGTTTAAGTGTTATATAATAAAAAATAATAATTAATATTAATTTTAACTTTTAAACTAATTAATAATATTAATTTTTAACATAAAAAATCTAATAATGATTAATTATTTTTTATTAATAATATAAATTTATAGCATGAAATTCTAATAATGATAAATTGATTATTTTTAGATATTATAATAAATTTGAAAGTCAAAAAAATTTTATTCTAAAATTTATAATACAGTTATTTAAAATTTATATTATTTTTTAATTTAAAATAATAGAATTGAGTTAGTTGAAAGAAATATAATATTAAGTTATTTAAATATTATTGAAATTAAAATAATTGAAATAAGAATTAAATAATTTACTAAGCTTCAACATTCAAAATAAGCTGGTTCGAATAATACATTCATCGAAATACATTCATACTTCATTAAAATAATTGTCAGAACGATAAAAATGAAAAAAAAATATCTATCTTCTACGATAGGGTTGAATAATGCTTAATCCTGTAAAATATTTTGATCAATCTCGTAGTTCATGTTCCTCTTTATACTCATCTTCTACCTCTTCACCAGTTGACGACAAATTTAGAGTACTTTCTTGCATTTGAAGTGGTGATCCATTCTAAGTAAGTCTCTAATGAAATTTAAGACCCATGTGTCCACTCTCGGTAGCAGTCCAATTCAGATTAAAAGTTGAATCTTGTGTGATGAAGAAAGTCACTTTCAATAATTTTTAAATAACTTAATATTGTTTTTCATTCAATTAACACAATTATATTATTTTAAACTAAATAAATAATATAAATTCAAAATAACCTAATATTATAAATTTCATTATAAAATATTTTTAACTTTAAATTTTATTATAATATCTAAAAGCAATTCATTTAATATTATTAAAAATTTTACATCAAAAATAAATATTATTAATAAAATAACTATTTGAAATTTTACATCAAAAATTAATATTATTAATTAGTTTAAAAGTTAAAAAATCAATATGAATTAATTCTTTTNTGTGTCCACTCTCAGTAGCAGTCCAATTCAGATTAAAAGTCAAATCTTATGGGATGTAGAATGTCACTTTCAATAATTTTTAAATAATTTAATATTGTTTTTCATTCAATTAGCACAACTTTATTATTTTAAACTAAATAAATAATATAAATTTTAAATAACCTAATATTATAAATTTCATTATAAAATATNAAACTAAATAAATAATATAAATTTTAAATAACCTAATATTATAAATTTCATTATAAAATATTTTAAACTTTAACTTTTATTATAATATCTAAAAGCAATTAATTTAATATTATTAGAAATTTTACATCAAAAATTAATATTATTAATTAGTTTAAAAGTTAAAAAATCAATATGAATTAATTCTTTTTATTATATAACGGTTAAACGAAAAATTCATATTGTTTATTAGTTTAAAATTATAAAAATAAATATTAATTAAATATTTGTTGCATTTTATAAATCGCAAAAATTATTAACGTTTTTGCCTCTTTTAAAATTAATGCTTAATCTGCCTCCATTGGGCTAAACAATTAGATATACAATTGACTTCTGAAATTTAGCAAATTGATATTTTATGTTATATNAATTAATAGCAAAAAATTTTGCTTTTTTAAAAAAAAAATATTTTTTTTTCATTTATGAAAAGCAATATTTTTTTGCATTTTATAAATCGCAAAAATTAAGAACGTTTTTGCCTCTTTTAAAATTAATGCTTTAATCTGCCTCCATTGGGCTAAACAATTAGATATACAATTGATTTCTGAAATTTAGCAAATTGATATTTTTATGTTATATTAAAATTTGAGTATTATGAATATAAAAAAATTAAACTTTAAATATTACAAATATAAATANAATAAATATTAATTAAATATTTTTTAGTTAATAGCAAAAAATTTTGCTTTTTTTAAAAAAAACTATTTTTTTCCATTTATAAAAAACAATATTTTTTTGCATTTTATAAATCGCAAAAATTATTAAAGTTTTTGCCTCTTTTAAAATTAATGCTTAATCTCCCTCCATTGGGCTAAACAATTAGATATACAATTGACTTCTGAAATTTAGCAAATTGATATTTTTATGTTATATTAAAATTTGAGTATTATGAATATAAAAAATTAAACTTTAAATATTACAAATATAAATACATAAGAATTATGTGATATGTATTTAAATGCACCTAAACATGTGTGTTTAAATGACTTATTCAACTATTTATGTTGATGTTTCATTTTTAAGCGTAAACATGTGCATAAATTTACTTCATAGCAAAATACCCCTCATTTAATTGTGGAAGCGTTTTTGAAAACACCGCGGTACCGTTTGGATCATATGTTTTGCCCACTTATCTGAAAATATTGTTTCATTTTTACACTAAACGCAGGTCACGGGTCGACTCATACAGTCGACCCGCGGGCCGCGTTTCAAGATAAGATGTTTATCCTGAAATGCACAAGCTGCCTCAAACGCATCATTAATTGCAACCAATATTAATTTGAAAAAATAGTATAATAAGATCGAATAAAATTTTGATAAGATCAAACTTTATTCTAGTGATCATTCAAGTTTAGATTTCAAAAATCATAATGATCACAATTTAAAGATGGTTGTGCATGGATTGTAATTATTAGTCAATCATGAATGACATGTAGATCAAATAAGTTTGATATTGGCTCAAAAAAATTCTACCTTTGTTCCTATAGTATTGGATCATCATTCAAATTTTGCTTGATAAGTTTGAAAGTGCAATTAATAATTTTGTATCAAGCTTACTTTTAAATCCTGCATCAATATAAATATATGATGAACAAACAAATAATTTCAACTGAGATAAATTTATCTCTTTGCCACTTCAAGATTGTTCACAGAAGCCTCATTCAAAAGTATTGAAGAACAACGGTTGATGGGATAAATTGCAATTTCACGTATGCTACACAAAACAATTTTGGCAAACATACATGCAATCTCATATTCTTACCACGCTCTGTGATAGTTTTATTCATGCGTGCATCAACGCCATTTTGTTGTGGTCCTTAGATTAGAAACTCATATCTAATTCCTTCTGAAGCACAAAAAGTCATGACCTTTGATCACAATATTCGCTACTATTATCTGATTTGAGATACTTCAACATCAAATCTGTCTCATTCTCAACCATAACTTCCCACTTCTTAAATACATCAAAAACATCAAATTTATGCTTTAATAAATACACCCATATCTTTTTGGAGTGATCATTATTGAAAGTGATAATATAGAGAACTTCTAATAAACTGAACTGGAATAGGACATCAAACATTAGTATATGAACTAGCTCCAATTTTTCAAACTTCTACTTAATACACTTTTATAAAAAAATAACCATTTTTACTTGCCATAAACATAATATTCACAAAAATCTAAATCTATAGTTTTTATACCATGAAGTTTGTTTTTAGAAAGGAGGGAATTAATACATTTTTCATTCATATGACCAAATTTGTGGTGCTAAAGACATACATCAACCTTTGTTCCAACAATTCAAATGAAGTTAGATATCTCATTGATTAGATAAAGGGTGTCTTTAATGTTGTCTCAAGCCATCAACATTGCACCTTTAGTCACCTTCCACTAATTGCCTTCGAAAATAGTCACACACTTGACATTGCAAGTTGGCTCCCATAAATCAAATTTCTCTTCAAACATGGAATGTATCTAACATCATTAAATTTTCAAATGATTCATTTAACAACCTGATATCAACCATAATTTCCAATAATATTGCGAGCCTTATTATCTCTCAAATACCTTTCTTAGATCACATTGAGTATAGTTTTAAACCCTTTTTGTTAGAGCTAGCATGAAAAGAAATGTTTGAATCTACAATCCATAATTCGATACTATTTAGCTATAAAAAAAGGTATCACCTTGGATTTAATTTGTGGAGACAAGTGTAAAAGATTTTATATGTAAACTTCCACCACCAATCTTCTTTGATTTTTTGTATTATTTCTTAAAGTGACATTTCTTCTCGTAATTCCAACATTCGTCTATGTTTTTTTCCTTTTGCTAATCTGGATTTTCTTCTTCCTTAGATCTTTTTATGCATGTGTTTACATCTAGATTTATTCCTCTAGTATCAATATTCAGAATAAAATTTGAAATTTCTCTGCTCAGCTTATCGCAAACTTCTTCATTTAACACTAACCCCATATGATCATCAAAATTCAATTTTATGTTTCTTAAGAAGTTACTCACCGCAGTAATTAATCCATCTCACCTCTATGATAAAGAACATAAGAGTAACAATACCCTAACCATATCATCAAATTTGATGCCAATAAAACATAACTAGTTTGTCACAGTGTTAAAATTATTCAAGTATTTTGAACTACAATTCACCATCTTCATATTAAATAATATCTTCATTAACAAAACTTTGTTTGAAGTCGAACGCTTCTCATGCATTCTTATTAATGAATTAATAATATCGACATTAGACTTCTAATTCACAATGTTTAAAGCAACAAATGAGAAAAGTGAAAATTAGATCAAATATAAGGCTGCTCGATGAAGAACTTATCACTTTTTCAGATGCATCAATTCCAAATTCTTGGTGAATACATCCATCGACAAATAATTTATTTTTCTATATAATAAATCATCAATTTGTATTTTCTAAAACCAAAGTTCGAACTATTAAAATTCTCAACCTTGTACCTTGGTTCATTGGTCATTGCTCCAACTCGAATCAAATAACTTTAGAAACCACGCTCTGATACCACTTGTTCGAAAAGATGCTAAAAAAAAAAGTTTTGAAAATTAATTCGAGAGATCCAAACCAAAACTTTGAACAAAAGCACACATAAAAAAACCCAAAAAACCACAAAGAACAAAAATTTAATGTGAAAAAAACATGCATGAGATAAAAGCCAAAGAACCACATCACACCAATAACTCAATTATGAAGAAAATGATAATAATTGCAAAAATTACACCAAACTCAAGCCTCTACAAACTCTTAAACACTTCGGGATATTGCCTCCTCTCCTTTATACAAAAGGAATCAAAATCATATACCCTCCAATCGACAAAACCAAAACTTTAATCGAACGACTCAAATTCAGTTACCAGGGCCAAGGTGATGTGACATCCCAACGGGCGATAGAATGTTGCATTAGAGGCACTGCAAGATCACGCTATCATGTTTTTAATATGTACTAGACATCATGGCGCTCCACCCATGAATACTAAAGTGTCGTGTTCTCAGGTTCTAAATAAAAAAAAATGGACGCTACAACTCCATCTCCAGAGTATTGGGTCGCTTGATAGACAAAAAATCCGCTACCCTCAAACCCAATATTTTGATTTTTGATAATGCAAAATCTCTTTTTAAAAAAAAAAAAAATTTTAAAAATCTGATTTTATCATGTGCAAATCTCTTTTGTTATCTAAAATTTCCAACAGTTCCTACCCCCAATGCCATTGATGGCAACTCTTTCCCAGCATTTCTAATAAAAAAATTATCAAAATAAGGCTTAAAATCATCAAACGTGCTTTCAAAATAATGTTATCCATGAAAAAATTACACTGCACTCATTAAAAAAAATAAATAAATAACAATTTACAGTCCTACCCTCACCAACAGGACATCAGCAGATTTTTTCCCCCTTCAAACAAGTATCATAATTGCACAAAGAAAATATATAAATGTCAGCAATAAGAACAAGCCAAAATTTGGACATATAAATTGCATAATTTGCATTGTAACCAAGGAGTTTACCTTTTTGTTGTAGCCTTGTAGAGTATACAGAGTAGCAATATTATTTAGGAGCAGAAAACCAGACAAAATACATAACATACAGGCCTTAAAATGGGCACTGGGACAATAAAAGACATCAAACCAATACAAAGAAAAGGGAAAATTACATATTTAGCACACAATTATTTTGTATTTACATATCTCACACCAAAATTTTCATATTTACATGGGTGCTTTAAACCTATGCATGAAAAATGTGTGTTTCACAGTTAGAACAATACTTTTTTTTATGTGATATTAAAGATTTGAGTGCTTTGGGTGTAGTAAACATGAAGGTTTAGATGTGAGATATGTAAATATATGACAATTGTGTGCTATATATGTAAATTGCCCAAAAAAAAGATGTATCAATCAGCTAAAGAAAAGGTATAATTTCTTAAGTCAATACCAAAAATATAGAAGAAAAATAAAATTTTAAGTTTAGAAACATCAAAGATACGCTGCAGAAGCAAGTTTAGCTCGGTCAGCTTCGATCATTGATTTAATATAATATTCTCCAGCTTTATATGATGATCGAACCATAGGTCCAGAGGCAACATAACGGAATCCCTGCAATGATTCAGGATGAGAATAGAGAGGCAAGAAGCATCTAATATCTACCAAAAGAGAACAAATATATGTGACATAAATGTTAATATTTAGGAAGATTTGCATACATACCAATCAGTTCTCCTATGTACTACATATCTAACGACTAAACTTCAATTTTTACATATGTACCACCCTGCGGCTACCTATGCCTGAAAATATGGATTTCCCTTTTTAAAAGTTTAAATGGTGAAAATTTTGATGTGATATAAAAAACTTGGATGGTATAAATGTAAAAGGCAAAAGTTAAGTGGTAGATGAGTAAATTCATAGGAATCAAATGGTACGTATGTAAACCCCTAATGTTTATTTAAATAGTGCTCAAATCCTTAACATCAGTATATATATGCCACGTTCCCGGATCAATTGGTAGAGGATCCGCTTTAGCGGTGTAAGTGCCCTCTCGTCTGGGGTTCAAATCCCGCCTCTGTCGACTGTTGCCTTAAGGAGGGGGTACTCGAATATTTAGGCGCATGAGACCCATTCTTTTAATATATATATATATATATATCTGTCTGTGTGTCTGTGTGTCTGTGTGTCTGTGTGGGTGTGTCTGTGAATATTAAACTTTAGGTGCTATACATATAAATACATTAGCATGGTATTCATGTAAATTCCCCAAAAAGAAACAAAAACAAAATTTTTTTATTAAAATGGATTTTAAAATTGTTGGATTTAGTTTGAGACGAATGCAACACGTAAGTAATTTGTATTGCACCTGCAAAAATAAGTCCAATAATTTTAAAATCCACTATGACCAAAAGAATATTAGTTCAAGACTCAAGGTAGGGGTTCAACACCCTTGATTCTGTTTTAAGATGAGCACAACACATGAACAATCAATCAATTCTTCTATTACACTCGTCTCAAAACAGATCCAAGAATTTAAAACTGGAGCCCCAACAAAATTTTTATGGCGCATTTACATAAATACCACCCAATTCCTCCTTATTTGCATATTTCACACCAACTTTGCTTTTTTACATTTATATCACCCAGGTCTTTCACATCACTTCAAAAACACCACCATTTGACATTTTAAAAAGTGATATACACCCTTTATTGCATATCTAATGTGGCATATCTGTAAAAAAGTTGAAGTTTAGGTGTTTGATATGTAAATACATAAGAGTTGAGTGGTATGTATGTAAATCTTTCTTTTTTTCCACAATGAACTAAACTNTAAACTTAAAGTTTAAAAATCATCGTAAATAAAAAAAGAAAAGTTATCAAATTTAAATCACTTAGTCTTACAAACAGTGAGAATCTAATAAAGTTAAAATTAAAATACTTTAACTATTAAAATTTTTTTAAAACTTTTAAAGTTCAAATAGATTAAATAAATCATATTAAACTTAATTAAACTCCAAATGATCCCAAGTTTTTATAGGAATGTTAAGACGATTTTCCAAACCTTCCTTTAATTTTTCAATAATTTTGGAATTTATTTCAATTACAAATAATTTTTGGAACAAATTCTAAAAATTCAAATTAAATCAAATTTAATCTAAGTATTTATGTACATCTGTATGTGCATGCGTGCATGTGTGAGCACCAAGATGGATTCACTACAGTGCTCAATTTCCTTGTAAATAGTGATTATATTAGGGAACAATAGAATTCAAATGTAACTAATTGATTTTATTAACTATTTTTATAAAATCAAATATATTAATAATTTATATGCACTTCTATATATTAGAATAATCGAACAAAAGATTAAAGTTTTCTAAAAATAATTTTGGACATTTTAGGAAGATATGAAAAATAAAGCATAATTTAGGAATTAAATTGTAATTTATCTATTGTTATTTTTAGGTATTATATATGGCCTGATCAATTGTAGAATTTCACGTTCAACAACAGCTCTAAGGAAACAATAAGGATAAAATCATAGTTTCAAATTGATTAAAAAATAAATAAATCTGGAAAAGACAAATAGAATGCAACAATAAAAATATTTGATGTTTAATATTGACCTTGAGTACCAAATCAAATGCCACTACATTTAGCCCACACCTTTAGCTATAAAATGAGAATTATGGAACAAATTGAATAAAAGCACTAAATATAGTACGCCCACAATATGTTTCTCCCTTACAACAAATCAATAGTGATTTAGTCCTAAAATAACCTTTTAGGGTCATATGAGTAGCACCTAAGAGGACTTACAGGTACAGATTTATATGAATTAATGGAAATCATCAAATGGAGTCAATTATAAATGAAGAGTGTTGGTGTATTAGATCAATAGTACTAGAAAAATTGGCAGGATTCCAAATATGAGAGGTGACTATACATTAAATATCCCAATAATTAAAGCTATTGTTTTCTCTAATTTGTTTCCTTAGTATATCTTCAACTATTCTAATTATAAGCCTTATACATTCAATCAATAACATAAGAATTGGTTTCCTTTTAAAATATTATCGGAGTTAATAACAAGCAAGCCACCCTCCGGACTCCACATAACTTGCCTGATAGACTCACATCCACAACACACACTTGATCTCTCCTACTACTAGCTTGCAACCCTCAAAACCCATAAAACTAGCTCAGGCCTCCTGAACCAAGCTTAAGTACCCACTGAGCGCTCGCATGCCTTGTCTCTTTTACACCAACCACAAGTTTTAGTCGATACTAGCCATTTATTGCCCTAGCCAATATCTTTAGAATCAGATCAAATGTTAAATCGGTGGAAATTAATATTCAAAGGTTCAACTGAAAGTTTAACCTTGATAATATAAATATTATTTAATTACGTCAAATTTGTAATAATGATGAGAAGTACCAATATGTATGTATGTAAGTGCACACCATGTGTGTATCATGATATATAACATATATGCATGAATTAAGTCTAAGAAATTGACATTTCAACACCATCTCCTTATTGTAATTTCAATTCAAATTGGTTAACCCGTTCTGAACTTAAGGTTTCAGTGCTTCGAATGTTGATTTTTATAGGTTGATTCCGGTTCCCTCCAAATCAAATCATTTAATTGGATTGAACCTTTTCAGGAGCAATTCTTGACATGGCCAGTTGAAATGTCTGGTTGATCCAATGTTCACAACCATGGCTAGCCTCGTCTACATGCTAGCCTCGTTCACATCCCATCTACACTTGCGACATGCCCCAATCATTATGATTTCTCTTCAAGCTAACTACTCTCCTTCACTTTTGTAGTTTTGCATGTTAGCTTTTCTTGCTGCTCACTACTCTTCTATCTTTCTCCTCTACTATTCAATGTTTTACAAGTCATTACCTGACCTCTTCTCTTCTATGTACTGTTTGTCTTACATTATATCATGAGATTGCTAAGGCTATGTGGAATTTTCTAATTAGAACAATAATCATTTGATAATGTCATTCTAACTTGAAAGTTGAAAATATAGAGTTTTATCACCTCGAAAATCACGTTTCACAAAACTACAAAGATTATCCGGGATTTTCTCCACTTGATTTACTTTCTGGAAATTAACATATCTAGCATTTAAACAGTGTACTTAACATATTTTCACGGTAGAAGGATTTATCCATTCAAAGCTAATATAGCACCATATGGGATAAGTAGGATGAGTTACTACACTACAAATAATTCCTCAATAATCTCTTAAGTTTAATATTAGCTTAGATTGGATTTTGCAACAACACTATAAATTATCATAATAATCAAGCATACGTCGACAAGATCCATTATACTAGTTTAAATTGAAGGCATCTCACTCATTGGAAGAGGATATCACAATATTGGTAAAATATTACTTGCAAAGGTGCTTTGTCACCAAAGATTGGGGACTTCCCAAATATGTTCTTGAATTGAGTTCCCAATCTAAGTAGGATGAGTTACTACACTACAAATAATTCCTCAATAATCTCTTAAGTTTAATATTAGCTTAGATTGGATTTTGCAACGACACTATAAATTATCATAATAATCAAGCATACGTCGACAAGATCCATTATACTAGTTGTTTGAATTGAAGGCATCTCACCATTGGAAGATGATATCACAATATTGGTAAAATATTATTTGTAAAGGTGCTTTGTCACCAAAGATTGGGGACTTCCAAAATATGTTATTGAATTGAATTTATTAATAGTAAAAATAGGAAGACCTCTTATCAAAAAAATTGATATTGAACATTTTGAAGAATGTGTTTCCTTTCTTGTAAGTCTGCTGATATTCCTATCAAGTCTCAACATTTTCTATGATGATGAACCCCACAACGATCCACCCCATCAGTGAAAATTAACTAATAAATTGATTTATCCGGCCAATACCAACCTTGACATTTCATTTGGAATTATAGTCATGTGACTGCACATGCTATTTCCAAAGAAGAAAATCGGAAAGTTGTTCTANCTGCTCGATGAAGAGCTTATCACTTCTTAAGAGTCGTCAATTCCAAATTTTTGGTGATTACTTCCATCGACAAATTAATTTTTTTTCTATATAATAAATCATCAATTTGTATTTTCTAAAAACCAAAGTTCGAACCATTAAAATTCTCAACCTTGTACCTTCGTTCATTGGTCATTGCTCCCACTCGAACCAAATAACTTTAGAAATCACGCTATGATACCACTTGTTGGAAGAAATGCAAAAAAAAAAAAAAAAGTTTTGATAATTAATTCGAGAGATCCAAACCAAAACTTTGAACAAAAGCACACAAATAAAAAAACCACAAAAACCACAGAACAAAAAATTTAATGTGACAAAAACATGCATGAGAAAAAAACCAAAGAACCACATCACACCAATAACTCAATTATGAAGAAAATAATGAGAATTGTAAAAATTACACCAAACTCAAGCCTCTACAAACTCTGGAACACTTCGAGATATTGCCTCCTCTCCTTTATACAAAAGGAATCAAAATCATATACCCTCCAATCGACAAAACCAAAACTTTAATCGAACGACTCAAAATCAAATACCAGGGCCAAGGTGATGCGACACCCCAATGGGCGATAGAATGTTGCATTAGATGCACTGCAATATCACACTATCATGTTTTTAATATGTGCTAGACATCATGGCGCTCCACCCATGAATACTAAAGTGTCGTGTTCTCAGGTTCTAAATAAAAAATGATCGCTACAACTCCATCTCCAGGAGTACTGGGTCGCTTGATAGACAAAAAATCCGCTTCAGACAAGTATCATTTAGGATATAAAACAGGACATCAGCAGATTTTTTTCCCCTTNACCAACAGGGAAAACAGAAAAAAAATTATCCTAATCGAATGAAGAATAGAGGTAAAAAAACATCCAAATCTCCCTAAAATCCCTCAAGAACTCTCTCAAAAATTTTCAACAACCACCAACAGTAGTTTAGGAAGTTATTTTATAGGCAGAGAAGAGGAGAAGAAGCAATNAAAAATTTTCAACAACCACCAACAGTAGTTTAGAAAGTTATTTTATAGGCAGAGAAGAGGAGAAGAAGCAATCTACCAGCCACCCTAGCCAACGAATCAAAAAGAAGAAATGAAACGACACCATAAAGAGGAGAGTGTTCAGCCTAGAGGAAGAGAAGCATCGGCCAGGTGGAACTTCGCAGTTGGAGGACCGCTAGGTCGAGAGGAACTCGAGGAGACGAGTCGCGTATGCGAATCGACAGTGGAACGCCGTGTGTGAGAAGAAGTCGAGTCATCTCATGCGCGAATGGCAGAGGAGACGCGGGAGCTAGGGCTTATTCGCGAACGNTGCGTGAGAAGAAGTCGAGTCATCTCATGCGCGAATGGCAGAGGAGACGCGGGAGCTAGGGCTTATTCGCGAACGACAGAGGAGATGCGAGAGCTAGGGCACGAGCGGCGAGCCAGGCTTCGATCGAGCGAATGGAGTGTTTAATCGAGTTTAAACGAGCGGGTGAGAACCTAAATATGATTAGGTTAAATATGAATATGATTTAAGGATATTTATATAAAAAAAAAATATTTAATATTTTGAAAAATAAAATTTTAATTTGTGTTTTACCCATGCATCAAAACATAGCAAAAATTGATATCATTTTTAGGTGATTTTGAAGTTCCGGACGCGTTGGCGAGGTTCGTTTCGCCACTGTAAGTCGTTTTTGACGAATTCATCGATTTGCGTGTCAACTTTCTCGTGTCAAAAATATGGCAATATGGGTGTCTCTTTCTAACAAAATTGGTGTCTCGGTTGCGTTGGCGCAGTCCATTTTGTTGTCGGAGGTCATCCGGAGAAGTTATTATCTTCCTAGCGGAACCCCTGGTATTATTCTTTTTTGCGGAACCCCTGGTACACAATGTTTTNGTGAGCGGGTGAGAACCTAAATATGATTAGGTTAAATATGAATATGATTTAAGGATATATATATAAAAAAAATATTTAATATTTTGAAAAATAAAATTTTAATTTGTGTTTTACCCATGCATCAAAAAATAGCAAAAATTGATATCATTTTTAGGTAATTTTGAAGTTCCGGACGCGTTGGCGAGGTTCGTTTCGCCACTGTAAGTCGTTTTGACGAATTCATCGATTTGCGTGTCAACTTTCTCGTGTCAAAAATATGGCAATATGGGTGTCTCTTTCTACCAAAATTGGTGTCTCGGTTGCGTTGGCGCAGTCCATTTTGTTGTCGGAGGTCATCCGAAGAAGTTATTATCTTCCTAGCGGAACCCCTGGTATTATTCTTTTTTGCGGAACCCCTGGTACACAATGTTTTGCCACATCTGCTCCATTTCCTTTGAGAACCAGGACCGAGCCAACAGGAAGAGAAATTTCCATTGCTCCATGAAATTCAGCTGGACCAACCACTCGTATTTCTTTCCCGAACATTATATTGCATTTGCTGACAAGNCCACTCGTATTTCTTTCCCGAACAATATATTGCATTTGCTGACAAGAGACACAATGCAGAAGGGTCTCACGAAATCGTGGTTGTCAATATGGGGTGGTATACAATCTCCTTCTTCATAGATATTAATTATGCAGCTGTTGGGTACTCTATTTGCTGGTAAAATACGACATTCTATCATCTTTTTTATCATCCTTTTCATAAGCGGTGGCAGCGGGTCAACTTCATTATGTCGAATAATCTCTGGGGGTTTCTCTCTTTTATCATATACATAATTATAGCAACATCCGTACTGAATTGTGATTCTGCCCTTGCCTTTCATCGACTTTCGGGGCTCCGAATAAGTCCTTTTCTTTAACAGGCCTTCTCGGCCTCTTTCTCTGAGATCAAAAATAAATTTCANTGAAATTCAGCTGGACCAACCACTCGTATTTCTTTCCCGAACATTATATTGCATTTGCTGACAAGAGACACAATGCAGAAGGGTCTCACGAAATCGTGGTTGTCAATATGGGGTGGTATACAATCTCCTTCTTCATAGATATTAATTATGCAGCTGTTGGGTACTCTATTTGCTGGTAAAATACGACATTCTATCATCTTTTTTATCATCTTTTTCATAAGCGGTGGCAGCGGGTCAACTTCATCATGTCGAATAATCTCTGGGGGTTTCCCTCTTTTATCATATGCATAATTATAGCAGCATCCGTACTGAATTGTGATCCTGCCCTTGCCTTTCATCGACTTTCGGGGCCCCGAATAAGTCCTTTTCTTTAACAGGCCTTCTCGACCTCTTTCTCTGAGATCAAAAATAAATTTCACCATCTTTTTCTGTTCATTTTCGGAAAAGACGTCAGTATGCAATTTCAATCCTACCAGAATATTGACATATCTGTCTCATATCCTTTCAAAATACTCAAAATTTTGCTTTCGCACCTTCTGGAACATTGTCAGTTCCTCTTCAGAAATTATCTGCAATCTCTTGAGCTGAACATACTGTGGGATGTATGGCTCTACATCTGGATGTTCCCCACTTCTTTGAATTGCTGGGATTATAACACATTCTTCCCTAGGAGCATCATATTCCATATATTCATCAAAAAACCAGCTAGAGAATACTCTTGCAAAGTGGTCTCCAGAATTGAACTTTGTGGAACCTGTATTCCTACAGCAGTTTGAAGCAGAACATTCCGGATTATTTGCTCAGACGTTTCTTCTTTATTTTGAGAAATCGAAATATGTTTCGAAGTTGCCTCCTCAGCTTGTCTTTTTGCTAGTTGTACGAGTGTTTTGCGCTTTTTTCGACTGGCAATCCTGCGTTGGGTGCGGGTCAACGACACTTTTCTCGACANTGGGTTAAGGTCACGGTCTGCACGTAGTGGTTGATTCTGTCATACATTGACTTGTACTCATCTTTTTCATCTTCTTCCAAAGAAATTTCAAAATATGGCGTCTTCTGGCGTATCATCATTGCATTCTTTCCGGTCTCTTCTTCTTCTGAGCTTTCTTCTAACTCAATGTTGATAGTCGGATTCCTTTGTTCAATAATCTTCCCAACTCTTCCTCGCCCTCGTCCCCGGCCTTAATCTCGGATGCGAGGACTAAAAGAGTATCCAATTTCTCGTTTCGGAGAAATGGTGGAAGATCGTTGAACCCGCACCCGACTACTCGGCTCTGGTCTCTGGTAATATTCTTAGATTTTCAGTCTTTCTTGGTACGGCATCTCTGGAGAAGACTGTCCTTTTCACGGGAGCGTAGTAGGCAGCATCTTCATGAATTCCGATCTCATGCACTGAGAATGACTGCAAGTCCCCTTTGATGCATCGCTCTTGTCCTTTTTCAAAATAGTTTATACACTGGTGCAATGACGAAGGGACAATCTTATATTCATGAATCCAATGTCGACCCAGTAGGACATTGAAAGAAGTTTCTGAGTCAATGATATGGAACTTTGTGGTTGTTACTAGATCACCAATTTTCATAGATANTTTTATACATTGGTGCAATGACGAAGGGACAATCTTATATTCATGAATCCAAGGTCGACCCAGTAGGGCATTGAAAGAAGTTTCTGAGTCAATGATATGGAACTTTG
>JXCR01147590.1:11350-26463 GCA_002079205.1 Phalaenopsis hybrid cultivar
TAACTTCAGTTATCTATGATGTAATTAACTATAGGGGCTTGCCCTTATAGGAAGCTTTTCCCCAACCCAGCATAATATAAACCCTATTTAATTCCTTATATTAAATAGAGGAACTTGTCGGCCAATACATTGGTTTCGCAGACCAAATGGATATCATAATTTTCTTTAGTTTATTTGATTAAGCCTCACCCTCAACTCTTGTGTTCATCCTTCGGGATAGATAAAGGATTTGAGGTAAAGCGCTCTTTCATCTAAACTATGAAAATTATGGGGTCATTTTGACTTCATCTTTTTTAAAACTAATTTTTTTTAAAAAAAATGTCCTTCCAAAGCGGGCAACGAGATTTCAATTCGGATGACCGGCAGCTTCTTACAGGCAAACCCCACACCAAAAATTGTGTCGACACAGAAATATGTAAATTTTTCCCCTCTAAATTGAAGCCAAACCATAAGATAGCTTGGGAAGTCACCGAGGTTTTTCATATAATCCATGACATCTAATAGTTCTTTTTTCCTTTGGATTCCAAAAGTAAAATATTTCAAGTTTGAGTCATTTCGCTTTCACACCTCTTTGTATGATATCTTTGAAAAGTCTTATCCTTTGAAATTCATGAAGACAGTATCCCCTAATTTTTATCGAGAGTTCTTATAGGTGACTTCAGTTATCTAAATTGTAATTAACAGTAAGGGTTTGCCTTTATAAGAAACTTTCAAGAACCGAGCCCAATATAAACTATATTTAATTTTTCATGTTAAATAGGGTAACTTTTCAGCTTATAATAAATGTTTTCTTAAAGCAGATGGATGTCACATATTTCTTAGTTTATTTGATTGAGTCTCACTACCAAGTCATGTGTTTATCTTTCCAGATAGATACATAGCTTCGGGTGTAGTGCTCTTTCATCTAAACTTTGAAAGACATTGGATCAATTTGATTTCATTTAATCAAAATGGGGAATGGGTAAATTCTGATATTAATTAACTCATTTGATGATCTGCAATCAAAAAAGGGCNACAACTACCACAAGACCCCCTTAAATTGTGCTGACAGTCATTGAGGTAGGAGATAATACTCTAAATCCTACATTGTATCCCTCATTTTCGCACACATTATCATTATAGTCATTGCCCTAACCACCTAGACCTAAGACTTACAGAAGTTCAATGAACCATATGTGGCAAAAAAAAATATCCTTAGTTGCTCACAAGGATTCAAATATCTTAGGAAGGACTACATTCTATGATCATTGGGTCATTTAATGTAAGATAAGTAGTGTAGCATACTTTTACTGATTTTGGTGAATTATCGAGTCTTTAAGCATAACTTGGTGGATCCCTAAAACTTATAATGGATGATTTTCTGGAATAAAGAATATTAATTTTGATTATCCTTCAAACTATTCAAAAGGTCATAAAATTGCTTGGGGAGTAATCATTAGCAATTTTTAGAACCCTTTGAAACATTTTGAGTTAATTTGAACTTATTATATTATTCAATTAATAATCCATTATTGAATGATGAATCATATTTACCCTGTTCTCAATGAATCTTATTAGCCTTGTTATCCCAAAAGTGGGGTATTCAGACATTCACATGTTGTTTTAATCACGGGTTATGTAGGTAGATGCCCTTATGACATGTTGAAGTCATTTAAGATCTTATACCCACAAGTAGGGTTAGGCTTTTAGTGTTTAGAGGTGTTCATTAATAAATCATGTTTTCACTTTTCAAATCTTCATTAAAAAAGTTTAAGTATCAAGCCTAGCTCATTGCTAAGCCCTTAAATCAAGTCTTCGGGATAGATTTGCAATAATCTTAATTTTAATTGAAATGAAATTCAATCCTCATTAAAATATTGATCATCATCTAATAACCAACTTTGGGCTTCAAAAAAGTGAATAATTAGCTTTCTAAATTAAGCTCACTACCATAATATCATTCAACTGAATTAACCTCCAAGTCTTGACAATTTATAAAATCACAATTTTATCATTATCATGAAAAATGTGACAAGTTGGTTTCTAATTTTTAACCCATTATGTTTCAAACATCTAAAAAAATTTATTATGATCAAAATTATTCATTCACGCTTTGATTAACAAAAAAATTAAGTAAGGTATGAAAATCTAAAAATTATCATTTTGCCTCTAGCATGTGTTCAGGGGAAATTTATTGGACGCTCACCTAGGCCACAAAACTACTTGGACAAAATTTCATCATCTTTCGAATTATATTTTAATTTTTATAATTATTTATTAATTTTAGTGGCTAACTAAATAAAAAATTTAATTTAATTTCAAAAATTACTTTTCATGTTTTTATTAAATCACTTTAAGTCCATAGATTTCAGAGAAATAAAAGTTTCATTTTTATGATTTTTATTTTACTTATTATAATTGTCTTAATGAAAATTTTTTATAATTCATTTTTAGCATTTAAAAATACAAAACTAAATTAGGAAAATTAAGAAAAATATCCTAAAGGTTCCCAAATGATCAAAAAACATCTAGGAACATTTTTGGGCATTTTCATAATTTTGCAATTTTTAATTATTTTTAAATCCAAAAAAAGCCCGAAAATGAACAAATTTTCTTAATAGAAATATTTGTTTTTCTTAGGTGCCCTTGATCACAAGGAACATAAAAAATTACTTTTCATAATTTTCCAAATTATTTTTTTATTTATTAAAATGTTTTAATGCAAAAATCTCATTTTACTTGAAAAATAGACTTTAGTTGTCAAATCAATTCAAAAGGGTCTCAAATTTTTACACAAAGTTAAAATGATCATTATTTATTGTGTGGAAAAATTTTTAAAATTTTTTAATTATAATATATTTATTTAAATCTTAGATTTAAAATAACTTAAGTAGCTATAGTAATGTACATAATTATTTAAACTTAGTTTTTTATTTTTCCTAGAGTCCTCTGACCACAGGGAACCTAACAAAATAAGTCCCTTTTTTGGACTTATATTTTAATCTATATAATTACTTTAAGCAAAAATAAACAACTAAGGTTGAAAATTAGGGTTCCGTGGATAGAGATGTTCTCTGACTTTGGAAAAATCAAAGAACATCTCTACCAACATGAGAAACAAACTTGTAAAATTTTAATTGATGGTTGTCGGAACTATTTTGGTTAAGGAGTTAAAACTACCTTTCCCTCCTTTCTCTTTGAATAAGCTTCAATTTTGAGAATAAATTATTTAAATTTGTCATCTTGATAATTTTATTTATTTAGGGCTTACATTCATAAGAAATGATCACACAAATAGTCTGAAAGATGTGAGGATTTAGGCTGTGACAAACGACAACCTCAAAATCCTAAGATGAGTTAGTGCTTATATTCTACAATAGAGCTATACGAAAGGCTTAATGATGAGTTGAGGATTCATGTTTTATAAATAAACAACCTCAAAATCCTATGGCTTATTGTTTATTTCTAAGGAAGGATATGCTGTTTTAGATCCTCTTATTGATGAAGATGGTCGTGTTGCCCACAATGCTAGCTCCAAGCTTCTCATCGTGATGATTTTTAATTTTTTAATGTGTTAGGTTATGATGTCAAATCAAATATTCCTATGGTTATGGTTCTTTAAATATTGTGGGGCATATTAAAGTTGATTAGAACGACACTGGTTAGGATCCTATGGTTCCCTCATTCCGGTACCACTATTTTCTTTTGGATTCACTTAGGTTCTGTTTGGGGCAGCTGTATCTTATTAAATAATCTGCTGATAAGCAGTTAAAAAATAATTTGCTGATAAGCAGGATCCTACATTGGCTATTACAAATTTTTATTTTTTTGGATAAGTCAGACAGTTGCCAATAAGCTCCCATGACACCTAAATAGGTGTGGTGTAAAAAAGCTATTTTTTGCATTTTGAAAATGCATAAGCTGCCAAAACGCAGTTTACCCAAACATGTCAGGTGCATTTTCAAAATGTCATCGCACCAAATAAGCTGTCCAAAATAGGTTGTTAGTCCCAATGAATTTACTAAAATCAACTCAATGAGCTCCATACTTTCATTTAGACGAGGGGAAATCTCATTAGCAACCGTAGGTTACCATCTCTAAGGGGTTCTTGATCATCCGATAGAGACATTTTAATTTAGTTGCAATTGCTTTTTTGTGATGTTTGTGATTAAATTTTGACTTGCCTTATATTTTGAACGTTGTGGCGGTGAATTTTATCTTGATTAATTTTAGTTTTGTTTTCGGTTTTGGTTTTGTGGCTAACCTAGCACTTTTGGTTTTCATGTAGGGTGGCATCGTTGTTTAACATGCAAGCTCGAGAAAAGAAGTACAAGGATGAAAATGCATTAATTTGAAAGCATACCTGTCAATTCTTCTCATTCCACCACCTGAAAGGTCAGTACTTGTAGACCATGTATATAATTTTGCAAGGAATTTAAGTTGCAAGAATAGATGAAGGTTTAACTATCAAACCCCAAGTTATGATTTTATTGAATCTCAAAAGATCTTAGTAGATAATTTTAGAAAAAAATATGGCAAGTCCAAATTGCCCTAAAAAAAGTCCAATAGATTTTAAAGTGCTCGAGGCATTCCCTGGACCACTTTGAAGATCTCTTAAAATATTTTGAGTTCATTCTGAACTTATCATATTGTTCTATTAATCATCAGAGGTCGAAGTGTGACTACTATGTTGCTTAGTGAAACTTAACAATTCAATTATCCTAATGATAAGATACTCGATTAATCAATTGATGTTTCATTTAAGAGTTATGTGAGTGGGTGCCCTTAAGGCAAGTTTTGATCATTTCAAGATTATGGTTCCCACAATTAAAGTCAAGCTTGTCATGTTTAAGGATGTTAATCACCAATCATATCATCTTTTAAACCCAATCAATTAAGTTTAGACATCGAGCCAAGGTCACTACCAAGCCCTGAACGATCATAATAGGTGAAATGGTGATTGTCAAAATTTTGATCTAACTGACATTTATCCTTATTAAATGATCACATTATCCTCAACTTTGGGCTTGAAAAAAGTAAATTATCTTCTCTTCTATCTTAAACCCATCACTTAAGAATCAATTGATCTTAGTTGACTTCCAAGTCATGAAGATTAGGAGAATTATAATTTTTTTGATGTTTTGTAAGGGTGGTAAGTGAGTTTCTACCATTTAATCCCATTTTATTTTAATAATCAAAAAATATTTATTAAGATTAAAATTACCCATTTTTCTTTGGTTAATCCTAAATTTTGATTAAGGCACCAAAATCTAGAATGATTTTTTTTGCTTTTGAGGCGCTTCACCTCCTAACTCATTAAACATAACCTAAATAACTTTGAGCATTTAGAGTAGCATGTCCATGAGGTAATTATAATATTAGAGGGGAATATGGGGGCTTCTTAAAATTTAATTTAATTTCATTATTTTTTTAAATTGAGAAAATAAGATTTTCATAAATTGATTTATTTAATTTTCGAAAATAAAGTTCTTTTTTTATTCATGAGAAAATTATCAGAGGTTTCCTTAGGTTAGAGAAACACTAAAGCAAAAGGTCAAGATTTTTTTAATTAAATTTTTATTGTTATTATTTTATTATTAACAAGCTTCAATGATTTAATCAAATAGAAAATAATGTCTTAACTACCAAAATTATTTTTTTATATTTTTATTAGGCTTCTCTGAGTTCAAAAAACTCAGAGAATCAAATTTTGTAGTTTTATGACTTTTGATTTTTTTTATTATGATTATTTTAATGGAAAAATAAGGAAAATTCACTTTTAAGCTTTTAAGATTTATTTTTAACTTAGAAAAATTAGGATAAATATTTTAATGATTCTTAAGTGATTAGAAAACAATTTGGTATATTTTGAAAAATTTTAATTTTTTTGAAATTTTTAATTAGTTTTAAATTTTTTTAAATTCAAAAAAAGGCTAAAAATTAGATATTTTCTAAAAAATGATTTTTATTTTTCCCAAGTGTCTTTGTTCACAAGGAACTCAGACAACCACTTTTCACAATTTTCCCAAGTGTATTTAATTTAATATAACTATTTCTATATAAAAATAAAAGGTTTCTTAAAAAATCACTTTAATAATCAAACCTAATTAAATAATTTTCAAATTTTTACAGTGGATACACATGATTTTTATGAACAATGTACGATTAATTTTGTCAATTTTTTATAACTATATAATTTAAATAACTTAACACAAGATATTTACATTTAACAAAATGTAGAAATTTAGGAGATAATTTAAGACATCATGATATTTTTCCTAGACTTCTCTCACCACAGGAAACCTACTGAAATTATTCCCATAATTTTCTAAATGGTAGTTTGATTTATGCAATTAAAATAGTCCAAAATGGTAAAATTTGTCAAATTGGGTTGACGTGATTTTGGTTGTTTTGGGAAAGTTTGGGCCTCCAAGGGTATTGTTGTAATTTTAGCAAATTTGAGGGTATTTTGGTAAATTTTGGTAATTTTGGATGGTTTTGGGCAATTTGGGTATTTTGAAATGGTTTGAACTTATTTTTTAACAAATTTGGGTATTTTGAGTGANCGATTCTTTCTCCATTGGATAAAAAAGAGGATGTCCATCAATTTAGTTGGTCATTGACTTTTTGAATAACTGCAACATATTGTGTTTGTCTAGTTCTAGCTTTGATCAGTTGCACAACCAAGTATTTAATAGGAATAGAATTAGTGTTGAAACCAGTAAATTCAATGATCTAGTGTTTGGTCTGAGCTTTAAGCCTCTTGTTAAACAGAATANAAAAATCAACTTTAATAATCAAACCTAATCAAATAATTTTCAAATTTTTACAGTGGATACACATGATTTTTATGAACAATGTGGGATTAATTTTTTTAATTTTTTATAACTATATAATTTACATAACTTAACACAAGATATTTACATTTAACTAAATATAGAAATTTACAAGATAATTTAAGACATCATGATATTTTTCCTAGACTTCTCCCACCACAGGAAATCTACTGAAATTATTCCCATAATTTTCCAAATGGTAGTTTGATTTAAATAATTAAAATAGGCCAAAATGGTAAAATTGGTCAAATTGGGTTGAGTTGAAGGGTCTAAATTGGTTTTGGAGACATTTGAAGTGATTTTAGATGTTTTTGACAAATTTGAGGGTATTTTGGTAAATTTTGGTAATTTGGGTGGTTTTGGGCAATTTGGGTATTTTGAAATGGTTTGAACTTATTTTTTAACAAATTTGGGTATTTTGAGTGAAATTGAGAATTTTGGCCAAATTTAGGGTTTGGGGGTGTTTAGGTATTGGGTGGATTTAGGGGCAAAAGGCCAAGTTAGATATTTTGGTAGAATTGGGGTGCCAACCACCATATATGAGCTGTTGACCAATGAAATCCCCATTTGGGTCCTCTATGTACTTGTCTTAGCTAAACTCTAGCTAGGATTAGTGGGTCTATGGGACCATCTACATGAGTCTCCCAAAAGATGAAAGGATCAAAGTCAACAATTTTGGGTTTAGGGTTGCAAGTGAATATAGATGATAGTGAGTTTAAGTGAGTGAACTAGCTTAGGACCAGCACCCTAAGGTCAAGTAGTCCTATGGGGACTCTCCTTGAGATCCCCCATAGTAACCCCGCCTACTAAGTGTTAGAGGTTAGGACCATTATGTGGAAGTTCAAGTTAAGCAAGGAAGAGTTTAGAGTTTCTGAGGGTGTGGGTTCCCTTTCTAGTTTTCTAAGATTAGCGATCAAGAAAACCCTATGGCTAGACCCTAGGCTACTAAAAAGGGAAAACTAAACCTCAACCAAAAGTGAGGTCAACAAACGGACCCCCATTAAGTGTGGTGTGTTGGGCAGACACATCGCGCGTATTGGCGTTGAACGATGAGATCAACAAAACCAACACAGACTACTAAGTCAACAAACCTAGAAAGGAGTTTAAAAATTGAGTGCTACTTGTTTCTAATGGGGATAAATCAGGTGAATATCTGATCAAAATCAAGGAGTAGGAACTCTTGTTTGGGATTGGATGGTGGTTTTCAAATTATCAATTTTCAGGTGTTTTTGGAAGAGTGGAATCAGAATTTAGGTGCTGACCACAAGATGGGAATTCAAATTTAGGTATCAATCCTAGAAGGAGTGTCGTAATTGTCAGTACCGATCTCAAGGAATGAGAATAAGATGTCATGTTCCATTTAAGGTGGTCTTATACCAATCTTGAGGATTGAGAATAGGATGTCGTGATCCATTCAAAGGGACCTTATACCAATCTCGAGGATTGAGATTAGGATGGTGTTTTCCATTTAATGGGTTCTTATACCAATCTGAAGGATCGAGAATAGGATGTTGTGTTCCACTTAAGTAATTCTTATATCAATCTCAAGGATTGAGGATAGAATGTCGTGTTCCATTTAAGGGGGTCTTATACCGACCTTGAGGATTGAGAGTAGGATGTCGAGTTCCACTAAAGTGGGTCTTATATCAATCTTAAGATTTGAGAATAGGATGTTGTGTTCCATTCAATGGGGTCTTATACGATTCTCAAGGATTAAGAATAGGATGTCGTATTCCATTTAAGGGGGTCTTATACCGATCTTGAGAATTGAGAATAGGATGTCGTATTTCATTAAAGGGAGACTTATACCAATCTTTGAGGCTTAAGAATAGGATGTCGTGTTCCATTCAAGGGGGCCTTATACCAACATGAGGATTGAGAATAAGATGTCGTGTTCTACTTAATGGGGCCTTACACCAATCTCGAGGATTGAGAATAGGATGTCGTGTTCCACTATTGACCTCACTTTTGGTCGATGTTTAATTTTCCATATTTAGTAGCCTAAGGTCTATCTAGAGGACTTTCGTATTGACTATTCCTAGAAAACTAGAAAAGGATCCCTCACCATTAGAAACTCTAAACTCTTCTTGCTCAACTTAAAGTTTCACATATTGGTCCTAATTTCTAGCACTTAGTAGGTGGGGTCAGCATGGAAGATCTCAAGAGGAGTTCTCATAAGACTGCTTAACCTTTGGGTTGACCCTGGGTGTTGGTCCAGAGCTAATTCACTCACTAGCACTCACTATCACATAAATCCACTCACAACTCTAAATCCAGAATTGTTGACTTTGATCCTTTGATCTTTTGAAAGACTCATGTAGATGGTCCCCTAGACCCACTAGCCATAGGCTAAGGTTTAGCTAAGACCAATACATAGAGGACAAAAATGGGGATTTCATTGGCCCATAGCTCATAAAAGGTGGTTGGCACCCCAATTCTACCAAAAAAAATCCAACATTGCTTTTTGCCCCAAATCCACCAAAAATTACCTCAATGCCCTTGACAACTTAAATTTGGCCAAAATTTCCAAATTCATCCAAAAAACCCAAACTTCTTCAAAAATTATTTCAAACGATTTCAAAATACCCAAATTGCCCAAAAACTTAAATTTGGCCAAAATTGCTAAAATTACCAAAAATACCAAATTTGCCCAAAATTACAAAAATATCCTTGGAAACCCAAACTTTCTCAAAACATCCAAAATCACTTCAAATGTCTCCAAAACAAATTTTGACCCTTCAATTCAACCCACTTTGGCCAATTTGACCATTTTGACCAAAACCCCCAAATTGCCTTTAAAGGACAAATTTACCCAAATTCACTTCAAATGTCTATCAATTTGGCCCCAATTCCCCACAATATCAATTCTAAACTCAAATTCATCTTTTGTATGATCAATCTAAACCAAATCAAAGCCTAATTGACCCATGCTTTGAGCTAAATTTTGATCCAAATCAAACCCCCAATTTTGATCATATGACGCACTCTCACTTAATTGAACCCCATAGCCCACTCAATTGTCTTAATTTGAATCCTAAAGTTTTCATAAAAATTCTAAAAATCGAAGTAAACCCTCAATTGGCCTTGTTAAAGCCTCAATTTCACACAATTTCAACCCACATTAAAAATCCACAAATTTACCCAAAATTGGTTTTCCCCAAATTTCACCAAATTGAATGACCTAACCCAAAAATGGACACCCAATTGATGTTGAAAACTCTTCATTACATTCCTATAGACCATTTTAAACCATCAATTTTGACCTAACCCAACCTTAGCCCAGTCTAGACTCAAGTCTAACCCAACACCCCTAAATCTACCAAATGCCCAAAATACTCCAAATTGAACCCATGAAAATCACTTCAAATCTTTTCAAAAAACTTCATGAAAATCATATACACATTATTGATCAATCAATTGAGCTTAACATTATGGCTAGCGTAACCCAAACCTAACTTCTAGCCTTTTTGACCCAAATTGAACCCATGCACCAAAATTGACTTGGTCATACCTAAGCCACCAAATTAATAACACCACAACCACCAAGTACACTCTATTAACCAGGCTAAACCACCTTAAGCCGGCCAAATAAGATATGGACCAAGGTTAAACTTATTTAAGGGATCTTATCCCATTTTTCGTCCTTAACTAAAATATCTCCTCCATCATCACTTGTCATTGAGGGTTAACCATAATTAACCCTCCCTCTGGCTCACCTGACCATCTGGCCACCACCCCTGGCCCTGTTGGCTGGCCTAGTGGCTGGAAAATGCCAAAACAGAGAGCCACCACTCCTAAATCAAACCTAATTCCAAACCTAGAGGCCAACTCATCCCAATGGCTCCTTAGAGCTCCTCAGCCCTCCACATAAGCACCGTTTTCCACCTATCATTTGGCCCTGGTGGCCAACCCAAGTTTTTCTATTTATTGAGCCCTTCAATGGACAAATAAGGAGAGTTCCAAATTCTTGGGGAAACTCTATCAAAATCTCACTAGAGACTCTCCAAGCATCCCTGAGGTCAATCAACCATCTTCCCCCTCTGATTCCCACCGTGAGAGCTCAAATTTTAGCTCAAACTTTTAGCTCAAAAAATGAAATCTCTCTAAAGTCCACCAAAGTTAAATTAATTGTGTACACACCATCCATAGAGTAAGAGGAGTTGACTCCCCATCAAAGCCCCCTCTGAAACAGCCTCTAACATAGCTCTAAACCAACACGTGACATCCACCTTGATAAAAACTATACCTAGACAATTCACCAGGGCTTGAGACTTCATCTGGAGGTTCATTAGACCCAATCAAAGCTACTACAACCATCTGATTGAGGTCTCCCCACTCAGACAAAGGTACTATACTTTAACCCTAGCTCGAGCTTATTTTGATTCTCCATTTGTAATGACTTGATTTCATACTTGATTAATCATATAGATGTGTTTGCCTTGGGTAGATGAAGGTTTAAGAACAAATCCCATGTGATTTGGTTGAGTCTAGGCAAAGATCTTAAGGTTTTAGAGTGAATGGCTTACGAGTTAGGTCATTTGAGGACGATGACCGAAAGCCGTCTGATCGCGTGTGTATCCAACCAACCGAGTAGATAAAGCCAGATGAGCGGATGGTGCGTGAACCACGGGCCCCGTGGTAGTTGAGGTGGACGGCGACGACAAATGGGAGTGCGCCGCGTTTGATTTCGGACCCATCGTAGGTTGAGTTTATGCGACGCTGGATAAGTCGAAAAATAGGGAATTTTGAATTATTTTAAATGTTTAAACTTCAAAAATCCATATCTTTCTCTAAAAAAATCAAAAAAGTATAAGAAAAATACGTGCTTGCTCAATGAATAGAGGAGAATAATGTGGATCAAAAATAAAAATTATTTTCATTTTCCTTGATTTTTATTGATTTAAATACCCTCTAAAGTATGTTAATTCATTATGATCAGACATTGTTTTTCATGGCTTGAAATTTTTAAGGCTTATTCCTCATCATAAAGTAGATATTCTATGATTTTCTCAAGGTCATAGGGCATCTCTATGCTTATAGCCCTACTTCTCAAGCTAAGGAGGCTATTTTAGCTTATTTTAATTATATAAATTAAAATATCATTTGAAAAATTATGTGAATAATATTAATAGGTTTCCTATAGTCAGAGAAGTCTAGAAAAAATATCATGACATCCTGAATTATCCTTTGAATTTCTATATTTAATTAAATGAAAATATCTTATGTTAATTTTTGTAAATAATATTCTTATCTAAATTTAACAAAATCAATCCCATATTGTTTATAAAAATCATATATATCCACTGTAGAAGTTTAAAACTTAATTGATTAAGTTCAAATATAAAAGATGTAATTCTAATGAACCTTGCATTTTTGTACAAAAAAAATTATATTAAATTAAAAACACTTGGGAAAATTAAGAAAAGTGGTTTTCTAAGTTCCGTGTGATTAGAACCACTTGGGAAAAATAAAATTTTTTTAAAAAAATATACTTAGCTTTTAAGCCTTATTTTGAATTTTAAAATGATTAAAAAATATTAAAAATCCCAAAAATATCAAAACATTTCAAAATATGCCTAATTGTCCTATGATCATTTGAAACTCATTAAAATATTTTCCCCAATTTTCCTAAGTTAAATATAAATTTTAAAAGGTTTAAAAGTGGACTTCCCTTATCCTCCCATTAAAATAATTATAATAACTTTATTTAAAAAATCATGAAATTTTGTCCAAGTATTTCTCTATCCTAAGGAAACTTCTAATAATTATCTCATAAATAAAAATTTTATTTTGGGCAGTCAAATAAATTAATTTCTAAAGAATTCTATTTTCTAAGATTAAATGAATATTAAAATGAAATTAAATTTTGAGAAGTCCACATATTCTCCTCTGATATTGTAATTACCTCATGGATATGACACTCTAAACCCTCAAAGTCATTTGAGTTATGTTTAGTTAGTTATGAGGTGAAGTGCCCTTAGGGTGAAATAATTTTTTTAGACTTTGGTGCCTTATTTAAAATTTAGGATTAACCAAGAGAAAAATGGGTAATCTTGATCTTAACAAACATATTTGGATGATTGAAATACAATGGAACTAAAAGGTGGAAACTCACTCTCGACCCTTGCACAACATCAAAAAAATCATAATTCTCCTAATCTTCATGACTTGGAAGCCAATTGAAATGACATGATTCTTAAGTGATGGGCTTAAGTGGATAAAATGATAGTTTACTTTTCTTAAGCCCAAAGTTGAGGATGACTTGACTATTTGATAAGAATACTTATCACTTGAATAAAAAATCATGATAATCACCATTTCACCTATCATGATTGTTAAAGGCTTAATAATAACCTAGGCTCGATGTCTAAACTCAATTGATCTGATTTAGAAGGAAACATGATTGGTGATTAACATCTTTAAACACTACACGCCTGACTTTCATTGTGGGCACCACAACCTTTAAATGACCTAAACTTGCCTTAGGGGCACCCACTCACATAAATCTTAAATTAAACATCAATTGATTAATCGAGTACCCTATCCTCAATATAATTAAATCATCAAGTTTCACTGATCAACATGGTAGTCACACTTCAACCTCGGATGATTAATGGAATAATATGATAAGTTCAAAATAAACTCATAATATTTTAAGTGATCTTCAAATTGGTCAACGGTCATGCCCTGAGCACTTTGAAATCTATTAGACATTCTGAAGGGAAACTTCAACTTGCTATATTTTGTTCTAAAATCATCCACTAGGATCCTCCAAGATTCAATAAAATCATAACTTGGGGTTTGGTGGCTAAACCTTCATCTACTCTTATAACTTAAATTCTTGGCAAAATTATATACACGCCTTGCAAGTATTGACCTTTCAAGTGTTGGAACTAGAAGAATTGACAGGTACGCTTTTAAATTAACACATTTACTTTTCTATATTTCTTGTCTCAAGCTTGCATGTTAAACAACGATGTCACCCTGCATGAAAACCAAAACTTCTAAGGTAGCCACAAAACCAAGTTTAAAATTGAACAAGATAAAAATTCACCTCCACAATATTCAAAATATAAGAAAACTCAAAATTTAATCACAAACATCATAAAGCAACAATTGTAACTAAATTGAGACGTCTCTATCGGATGATTGGGAATCACTAGAAGGAGGTAACCTACGATTTTTAATGAGATTTCCCACCTTCTAAATGAAATTATGAATCTCAATAAGTTGAATTAACTTCATTTGGACTAAGTGAATCCAATAGAAAATAGTGGCATCGAAACGAGGGAACCGTAGGATCCTAACGGTGTCGCTCTAATGAACTTTAATATGCCCCATAATATTTAAAGAACCATAACCATAGGGACATCTAACTTGACATTATTAATTGACACATTAGAAAACTTAAACTTATCATGGTGAGGAGCTTGGAGCTGTCTTGTTGGCAGCAATCTATGACAATGATCTACAACTGCAAGAGGACCTACAATAGCATATCTTTTCTTAGGATACCAGCCATAAGATTTTGAGGTGGTTTGCTTATGCAACATAAATCCTCTACTCATCTTTAAGGCTTTGGACAGCTCTTTTGTACAATATAAGCCCAAAATCGTCTTAGGATTTTGAGGTTGTCGTTCGTCACGACCTAAATCCTCACATCTTTTAAGCTATTTGTTTGATTGTTTCACTTAAGTGTAAGCTATAATTAATAATATTGATAGGATGAAACATTTAAATACTTCTCTCTAAACTAAAGTCAAACCATATAATAGCTTGGGAAGTCACCGAGGTTCTCCTCAAGATCTATGACATCCCCTAGCTCTTCCTCCTTTGGATTCCATAAATATTCCAAATTTAAGCTATTCCCTTTTCACACCTCTTTATCCAATCTCGTTGAAAAATCCTATCATTTTGACCTCTTTGAAGATAAAATGTCTTGATTTTTATCAAGAGTTTTCTTTGGTGACTTCAATTATCTAAGATTTAATTAATTATAATGGCTTGCCCTTACAGGAAGCTTTTCTGAACCCAACTTAATATAAACCTTATTTAATTCTTTGTATTAAATAAGGGAAGTTGTCGGCAAATAAAATTATTTCACACACCAAATGGATGTCATACATTTCTTAGTTTGTTTGATTGAGCCTCACCCTCAAGTCTTGTGTTTATCTTTCGAGATAGATATAAGGTTTGTGTCTAGTTCTCTTTCATTTAAACTGTGAAAGATATGGGATCAAGTTGATTTCATATTTTTCTAAACTTATATATAGATATATATATATATATATATATATA
>JXCR01147592.1:0-40400 GCA_002079205.1 Phalaenopsis hybrid cultivar
GTATGATTGACACAAGTGCATGTATCATTCAAGTGATTAGGTGAATTGAGTCTAAGATCATCAAATAAAAGTTATAAAAAGCAAAACTGTTACTCTTCAAATCACTAAAATTTTAGGTTTTCATAATAATTTCTAANCCTATGCATGATTGACACAAGTGCATGTATCATTCAAGTGATTAGGTGAATTGAGTCTAAGATCATCTCTACAAAGACTGATATAAAAGTTATAAAAAGCAAAACTGTTACTCTTCAAATCACTAAAATTTTAGGTTTTCATAATAATTTCTAAAAATAAAATATTATTTTTTCAATATAAACAGTTGAATTTGTAAAATTACATTATAAAATTATTAAAATTACGAAATTTAAAAAAAAACCCTACTATCAATCAAGAGCATAAATGTTTTAAATCTCCATTGATAATTACCAATTCTAAAATNCCCTACTATCAATCAAGAGCATAAATGTTTTAAATCTCCATTGATAATTACCAATTCTAAAATTTCTCATTGATATATGTTTAGGCACTGAGAACTTCTAAAAAAAATTGATAAAACTATTTTTCCACCTGATTGTAACATTTTAGTTGATGTATGTCCACTCTTCCAAACACTANGAACAGTTGAATTTGTAAAATTACATTATAAAATTATTAAAATTACGAAATTTAAAAAAAAAACCCTACTATCAATCAAGAGCATAAATGTTTTAAATCTCCATTGATAATTACCAATTCTAAAATTTCTCATTGATATATGTTTAGGCACTGAGAACTTCTAAAATTGATAAAACTATTTTTCCACCTGATTGTAACATTTTAGTTGATCTATGTCCACTCTTTCAAACACTAGTAATTAATATCAATTTGAAAATCTGGACTCTATCAATATATTAAATTCCAAAAAAAAAAATTAAACAAAATGATGGCCTATACATAATGCTAAATTAAGTTTGAGATGTATTAAACAAGTAANTAAACAAAATGATGGCCTATACATAATGCTAAATTAAGTTTGAGACGTATTAAACAAGTAATTTCAATAAAATCTTAACTTAGNACTGCGAACTTCTAAAATTGATAAAACTATTTTTCCACCTGATTGTAACATTTTAGTTGATGTATGTCCACTCTTCCAAACACTAGTAATTAATATCAATTTGAAAATCAGGACTCTATCAATATATTAAATTCCAAAAAAAAAATTAAACAAAATGATGGCCTATACATAATGCTAAATTAAGTTTGAGATGTATTAAACAAGTAATTTCAATAAAATCTTAACTTAGGTTCAAAATTATGGAAAATAAAATGGACAAATCCAAAGGAGAATAACTTGAGAGTATCATGATTGAAAACTTAACACAATGTAATTTTTTTCATTCAAGCAAAAAATCACAATAAATTATAACTGAGAATAAAAAGGAAGATAGAGAGAAAATATGCCTAGAATTCTTGAATGCAAATCCCAAATCTAGCTATGAACACTTCCCCAAAAATCCTTGCCTTGTTCCCTTCCTTTTGAAATACACTCTCACTTGACCTCCTTGGCTAGGAAAAAATTTGCGTACGTCAAAGGGTATGCATCTCTGCGTACATAATAGTGTAAACGGGAGTTACATGGGAGTTACAAGCGTGTACACGAGAGTTACATAGGAGTTACAAGCATGTATAATTGTTACAGCGGGGTTACACGGGATTTATACAGGAGTTACACGGGAGGTACAACAGGTTGTAACCCCCTTGTAATCTCCGTATAACTCGCATGTTCCCTATTATGTACGCAGAGATGCGTACCCCTGACTTACGCAATTTTTTTCCCCTTGGCTAAGCACACTCTCACACAAACTCACACTTACAATACACTCACTCACTCAACGCTAGTCTTCACACACACTACTAAATTCTCCTCCAAAATATCTTCTCTACAGATTTCAAGTTTTTTTTGCACCAATAACTCCAATTCCCACTTTTTACTTTGTAAATTGAACCAAATAACAATTTTGGTCAAAACATCGTGCTGTGGCATTTAAGGTTTATTGCTAAGGTGTTAAGCTCACATTATTTTGGTTCATTGCTTCATTGTTCATAGCACTATAGTTCTCTTGAAGAGATCATTGTGGTGCTTCATGTGATACTACGACAATTGAGGTCTGGAGCTTAGGCTTATTGATCTATGAATATTTTTTGGAAAAATTTTCGACATGGTGCTGAAGAACTGGAGATTATGTCACAACACTCTACTTTAATTCTCCATGAATTCATGATTAACCACTTGATGGTTTTCTTGCACAAAAAAACATATAACAGTATAATATTTATAGAGAAAATATGAAATAAGGATTGACTTTGACAAAACTTTTTAGTTATTTTTATCACTTAACGGGCTATTATATGCCTTACTTATAAATAGATCTTTGAATATGTAATAATGGGAGATCTAGAGATTGTATATTTCAGTTTTTTTTGCAGGGAATTGTTGATACTAGTGTCATATTTTATAAGATTGTTTATTTCATTATTTCATTCGATNGCAGGGAATTGTTGATACTAGTGTCATATTTTATAAGATTGTTTATTTCATTATTTCATTCGATAGTAAATTAATTTGGACATAATGACATAATTTTGATGTTAATAAAAACATGCAATCAAAAATAATTTCATTATAATATTTAAAAATAATATGGAAATTATATTTATCTCAATTGTAGTACATATATGAATGTATGATGCTTCCATAAGAAAAAAATTCTTTTCTTAGCTGANTAATCAAAAATAATTTCATTATAATATTTAAAAATAATATGGAAATTTTATTTATCTCAATTGTAGTACATATATGAATGTATGATGCTTCCATAAGAAAAAAATTCTTTTCTTAGCTGATTTTAATTTATCTAAACAACAATTTCTCTTAACAATTAACACTTAAATTTATTCAAATTGTACGTGTGATTGATGAATTATTAGATATTTATCTTTTTATTTTTTCTTATAGATCAAATAAAAAATTTANTTGGCCTTTTTTTTGCTTTATCTCTTTCTTTTTCTTTACAAAATAGAGGAGACCAAAGAATGACAAAAAAATTATCAAGTTGCATCTTGATGAATTGGACTAAATCCCTTTAGTGTAAAAAAAAATGATAACATATTAGTGACCAACTAATGATGAGGGAGTTTGGGTGTTTTATTTTTTACATATGAAAAGCCAAGAAATTAATGACAAAGATGATTGGTTGTCTCTTATATCCTATCTCAATTCCTATTTCCATGCTCAGAATGACTATATTTTTAATAGGAGTGAACACCAAAGATTAAATGATATTTGTTAAAGTAAATACTTTTTTAATTATATTCTCTTAGGGAGGTTGAGGTACAGAATGATAACTCTAATATTTCTTGCATTGGGAAAATAGACCTGATTTCACAAGAATGATGTAAATGGAGAAGTCAGTAAGTTTGATATTACCTAAAAGAAGTATTTATGTAAGGACATCATGTTAAGTTTTCCATGCTAGGGAGTCAACCTCAAGTATCCATCATTTCCATATATGTTAACTTACATCACCTTTAATGATTAATGGGTGAGATGAAGCCCTTAAATGAGAAGGTTGATTGTGAAATTTCATGGAGAGCATTATTTAGTGGTGTTTTCATGAAGTTGGGAGCCACCAAGCAAAACATAAAGTTTTTTATATTGTAATGAGATTTATACTTGGTAGTCAACACTAGTTGCAAATATTTTTAAAATTAAGTTTTGTTAACATCACAATAATTTATTTCTCACCATTCATTTTTTTGTTTGCAAATACTTCAATAAAACTCCCTCTCTCATCTTGGTATACATTCTTCTCACAACCTAAACCATTTCACTTAACTTCAAATCATATCTTTCACCCTACATCGGTCGCCCATCTTCCATCTCAATAGTTAAGCATTCAACGTTCTTGGGAATTAAAGGTTGAGTGGTGAGGATAAATTTTTTGGTTGATGCCATTTGAGGCCTTTTTGTGCAACTTAAATTATCTTGTTATCACTCCTCCAATGACGCCTTCATGGTTATTACATTGAAGTTTATTCCCATTATTAATTGGATAATTTGGAAGATAATATCCTTAGGATGGAAACAAAGCCAACCAAACTTTTTTTGTTTATAATCCTTGAGTTCATCCACTATGAGTTTATTTTGAAAGGTAACATTTTATGAGAGGTTGTTTTTTATGCCCAATTCTTTTGTTTTTTTGGGACCTTTACTTGGCATTGTTTTTCTTCTTTGTTGGTGGTGTCTCTCATTTGTTGTTAGCTATATATCGCTTTTCTTTTGAAGAGCATATTTATAGGAAAACTTCCTTTTATTATAACCTATTTGTCCTATTGATGAAAAGAGTGACATAATTCAATATAAAGGAAGACTGCAACTTTTACAATAATTTAATGAGTTCTCACATTTACCTTGAAATATTAATATTTAATAGCATGCACTTTCTTGTATATATTTTAGATGTTGTACAAATATGCTAAAGAGCATAAATCAATTTGTATAAGGCAATTGTTGTATCTAATGAAAAATAAATTTTAGAAAACACAAAAAACTTGTCTTCTTTTACAAAAGGCAGAGGCAATGCAAGCATGTGTACATAAAATACTAGATTAAGAACAACATTTATAGTATCATACATATGGTTTTTGGATAAGTTGCAAACCTTCTAAAATAACACAAATGAGATTCAAGTGTAACTTTTAAGAAGACTTTTTAGCACAAGTAAAACATGTTTTTTTAGCTAGTAAAAAATAAAATTAATTAATGTTACAACTCCAAGAAACTATCTAGACTTTAATGAAACATGGAATTCATTTTCATTCATCAAAATCGAAATAGACTTCTAAGAACACCTGATGGAATACAAAGAGATAAAGACAATGAGAATATGATAATGTCATCAAAATATTAAATTTTATAACATTTATCAGTAAAATAATTATTGACGAAACATGTGCACATCATGCACTTTGAAGTATTGATTACACAAGAGTCACACCAAAAATTCATTTTTAGTTTAAATTTTAAAATATGATAGGCTAATAGATAATGTATGAATAAAAAAATTAGTTACTTTTATAAGCATTAGAATGTTTTGCATTTTTTAGTCTAGATTTGTGGATGTTAACCACTTGTGTTAAACAACATAATTAGATGAGAGCCTTTAGAAGTATATGGAGATCAATAACAAGGTTAATCCAAATCCACATTTATAATTTAAAATCAATGTTTGACTCTTACACCACTGTTCATATAACAAAAAACATTTACTAAGCAAATCATCAAATAAATTATTATCCATTTTGGGTTAAGGGGACAGAAGGTTAACTAAGCTGAGAATTATATGGAATAATAACATGTTGCACTAAAAGGTTATAATATTTCGTTCTTTGTTATGTCATTTTTATTGGGAACTACTGATTTCTCACATAATTAATTTTCTGATTTAGTAACTTCAAATACCACATTAAGATTGTTGATGTTGCTATGAAACCTAAGAATAACTTAGCCTTCAAATTTTATTAACTTTAGAAGATTTTATCATTGTTCTAATTTGATAAATAACTGGATGTTAATAATTCTCCATGCTAAAAGAATTTCTTCCATTATTTTTTTAAGCTCAAACTCATCACAACTATTCTGGATGCATGTCTATAAATACATAAATATTCTCACTTGATTTGAGTATTCTTATACTATAAAATTCATGAGTAGCCCATTAAGGTGTTGCTTTTACATAAAATATTATTAAATAATTTTCAAGTTATGTCAATGCTCATTCATTTTATTTCCATTAGGTACTAACACAAGTCCCATAAACAAATTTTATGAAAACTATAACACTAGATGCTCTTTGTAACCTTAGGCGAAAAAGGATGGACACAAATTTAGTAAGAAATGAAGAAATTTGTTTGTGACTTTGTACCACAAAATGAACTAGCAACGGAGATCTACAAGAAATTACTAATCTCAATTAGTTCATTATGTTTAGCCATAGAAATAAAGGGCATTTAAATACATACCACACAATTATTATGTATTTACATATTTAACATCTAAACTTTCATAATTACACGCACAACACTCAAAGTTATAACATCACATAAAAAATAAAATTATTGCTAAAGTGCTATAAATATCAATATCAAACTTTAGCTGTTAGATATATAAATACATCAGAATGAATTCTCCTACTTCAATGACGAGTCATCCAAAAGTTCTCTTTAAGAGATTTTTATAGGAGCTCACAAAAACATGTCAGCAACAAACTGATTTTATAATAACAGATACAAATGACAATTGAATCAGAGGTGCCACATAGACAGTTTATAAGATTTTCATTAAGAGTTCACAAACAATTAATTATGCTTGTACACGCTAGCGTACAAAAGAAGTAGACAAGATATGCAAGGAGTAATAAACCAAATGGTGAGTGATCAATTATAAAAATTTTGTGATTAAAAATAACATAAAAATATAGCTGCACGAACATGCAATGATGTTCAGTGCAATTCTAAGCTAATTGTAAGATCGTTGAAAAAACTAAGCTCAATATAAATGGATTAAACTACTATCACAATTTTATGAACTAGGAAAAATATCTACAATAATAAACAGTGGCCATTGAGAAATCTATATTATGTAGGACTAATTAACATCGGAAGTCAAATAATTACATCACAATGGCATATGATTATTAAGATTTTGTTGACACAAAACCTGTTTCATTAAAAGAAATAAAAAAGATATATCTTAGAGAGATGAAAAACAAACCCTGTTCAAGTGGTCAGTAGATAACAAATATATTCCATATATGTTTAGGTGCAGAAAATGCATAGGTCGAATTTTCTTTGACAGAAAAAAAAAAAAAGATCATCAGCCAATGCAAAAATGATTGTGAGAAAATAATGAATAACTAACATATTATGTTTTTCTAATTTAGGTGGCGAAATTTAAATTTGAAACTAATAAAATGTATGAAAATAAGTATAGTTAAGTTTCTGAGTTTAGGAACTTCAATTCAACAAAGAAAACTGCTAGCCGACTTCTTTGTATTCCTAACCTTCCATTTAATAAGCACGGATTGACCAATGTTGCTTAAATCTACTTTAAGCTCTACATAATATTGATTGTTCACATAGTATATTTGTTGCATGCTGCCAGATTCGCAACCATAGAGTGATAATTGAACGTTTTTTTATTGCACGAAGACCCAACACACACAGATAAAAGAAAAGTACCTGAATGAGACACATGAGATTTTTACGTGGAAAAGTTTTGGAAAATAAAAAAGACATGGGGCCTAGTCCAACTAAGTAGTCCTCAATAAGATTGTAAGAACGTAAGTACATTCTTCTCCTAAATTAAAGAAGATGAAATTACAATATTGATAATCATCGATGTACAATAGTCATTCACGTTTGATAGTCATAATCAGGTACAACAAATGTATTTTTTGGTGATAATAATAATGGGCCGCAAAAGTCTTAGTTGATTGCTATAAAGAAATTAGTTTGCCACAAAAATTGGATTCGGTAGCTGTGATGGCTTCAATAGCCATTGAGGCCAAAGTTGAAAGCTCATATAGGTCCTAGTTGGTCACATAAATACTAGTTGAAGGTTGTAGTAGCAGTTTGCTAGATTGATCATAGTTGGTCACGTAAGTTACAGTAGTTGTTGCCTACATAGGATGTCGTTGGTCACATTAGGCGTGGTTGAAAGTTGCAATAACAGTTAGCTACATAGGTTGTAGTTGGTCACATAAGCAGTTGTTGATAGCTACGGTAGCATTAGGTTGCCAAAAATGCCACCATAGTTAGTAGGTGCAAAAGCATCAATTGGTCATAGAAACTGTAGTGGAAAGATTTAATGACCGTAGTTGATTGCATGGGTCTTAGTGGAAGTCAATAATGATAGAAAATGAACATATATGTCATAGTGGAAGACTGCAATGTTAGCAGTTGGCCATGGAGGCTGTAGTGGGAAGCTACAGTAGTAAAAATCCACATAGTCCATAGTGGATCGCTGTAAGAGTGTTAGTTGGCCACAAAAGTTGCAGTGAAAGACTATAATAGTTAGCCACAAAAGGCAATAGTGAGACGTTGAAAGAGTGTTAGTTGGTCATAAAAGCTATAGTGGAAGGCTATAAAGATCGTAATTAGTCACCTAGGGCGTAGTACGAAGCTATAGTGGTGACTAGCTACATAAGCCATAGTTGGTCATTGTCAACTTGTTAGCTGGACACTGAAGCTGTAATGGAATGTTATAATGATAACAGTTAGCAATGCTGGTGTCGACACTAAAAAGTTGGGAGTTTTGAAGTTGTCGGCTGCTAGGATGGATATCCTAACGCCCATTTTAATTTAATTTAATATATATAATTTGGAAAAAAAATAATATTTTGAATTTTGGAAAATACGAGACCGGATCGATCTCATATCCCCAGTAATTTAAATAAAAAAGCCTAATACCGTAAGTAATGTATCCATCCTGAAGGATAGACACGCCACTTACTGGTAAGGCTTGATTAAATAAACTAAAGATTATTTGACATCTGTTTGGTCTGCGAAACTATTTTTATTATAAGCAGACAAATTCCCCTATTTAATTCGAATTAAATAGGGTTTATATTAATCTGTGTTCGGAAATACTTGCTATAAGGGCAAGCCCCTATAGTTAATTACATCCTAGATGACCGAAGTCACCTAAGAGAACTCTCAATAAAAATTAGGGGATATTATCTTCAAAGAGGTCAAAGGGTTAGGACTTTTCAACAAGATCGGACAAAGAGGTGTGAAAAATGGAATGACTCAAATTTGGAACATTTTGTTGTAGAGTCCAAAGGAGGAAGAACTAGGGGTTGTCATAGATCATGAGGAGAACCTCGGTAACTTTCCAAACTATCCCATGGTTTAGCTTCAATTTAGAGTAAATATTTAAATGTTTCATCCTACCACTTTTATTAATTATGGCTTATATTCGTGTGAAACGATCACATAAATAGCCTGGAAGATGTGAGGATTTAGGTCGTGACAGAAAATAACCTCGGAATCCTAAAACAGGTTAGGGCTTAAATTGTATAGCAGAGCTATACAAAGGCCTAAAGATAAATTAAGGATTTATGTTACATAAGCAAACAACCTCAAATTCTTATGGATTTGTTATTTAATTCTAAAGAATGGTTTAGCTGGTGAAGACATATTTTGCTGTTGAAGATGGTCGTGTTTCCCACAATGCTAGCTCCAAGCTCCTCATCGCGATAAATTTAGGTTTTCTAATGTGTTCATTTATGATGTCAAATCAGATGTCACTAAGGTTATGGTCATTTAAGTATTATGAGGCATATTAGAGTTGATTATAGCGACACCGGTTAGGATCTTACGGTTCCCTCATTCCGGTGCTAGTATTTTCTACTGGATTCAGTTAATCCAAATAAATTTAGTAAACTAAATTCGATGAGTTCCGTACTTTCACTTAGACTGTAGGAAATCTCGTTAGCAACCGTAGGTTACCTCCTCCGAGGGATTCCCGATCATCCGATAAAGACGTCTTAATTTAGTTGCAATTGTTGTTTTGTGATGTTTGAGATTAAATTTTGAGTTGTCTTATATTTTGAATATTGTGGGGGTGAATTTTATCTTGATTGATTTTAATTTTGGCTTTATTTTTGGTTTTGTGACTATCATAGCAGTTTTGGTTTTCATGCAGGGTGACATCGTTATTTAGCATGCAAATTTATAAGGAAAAAGTGCAATAAGGAAAAATACAAGAAAGGAAAGTATTGTAAACCATAAAGGTGTACCTGTCGAGTCTTCTCGTTCCTCTACCTGAAAATTTAATACTTGCAAAGCATATATATATATATATATAATTTTGCAGGAATTAAAACATGCTCATAAAGAAAGTAGAAAATATAAGTTTGAGGTGTGTCTACCAGATCCTATGTTGTATTTTAGTGGGACCAAATTATGAGGATGATTCCATTAAGCAAATCACAGTAAGTCCAGGTGTCCTTCAAGATCTCCGAAGGATCATAAAGAAGCTTCGGGTAATATCCTAGACATGTCATAGTCCATGAAATTATCTTGAGTTTATTTTAGTCTTATTATGTTTGCTATATAGTTCATCTAGTTCATACCCTCATGCTCAGTGAATTAAGATGTTTTGATTATCTTTTAAGTGAGGTAATTATTACTTGATATCTCACTTATAAATTATATAGGTAAAGATCCTTGAGGGCAACTTGACTTAATTAAGGAATTTAATTAATTTGATTTTTAAAGAATGGGCTTGTAGTGTTTTGAAATGTTTTAAATTACTTATAAATTATTTTTAAAACTTCATTAGACAAAATTTTGATTAAGCCTAGTTCACTACTAAGTCCTTAAGATTTAATGGGAAGATTTATAATTTTAAGGAAAATGATTTTTAATATTTATATTCTTAATCCTTATCATGAGTTATAAATTACCCCAAAACCCTTAGTTGGGGGTTTAAAAACATTGAGTTATAATCTTCCAAAATCAAACTCTCACCTTAATATCTCCTTATTTAAATGTTCTTCGAAATCTCATTAATTTTGAAAAATTACACATTTATCCTTTATAAGATTAAAATGAGATTGATTACTACCACTTATCTTTTTTATGTTTCAATCATTAAGATATGTTATTTAAGATCATTTATTGCCCATTTAGCCCTTTGATTAAGCCTTAAATTCCAAAATTACCCTTTTGCCCCTAAGACCTTAATACCCTATAATTCATTAAATTAAACTCTGTGATTTTTCTGAATTTATTTAATTTTATAATTATTTTTAATGCAAAGATAGGGATTTTCAATGAAAATTTAATAACTCAGTAAAAAAAAACTTCTACCCCAAAGAAAATTATTGGAGCTTCACCTAGGATAGATGACCACTTGGATCAATTTTCATGATTTTTATAGGTTTAATTTAATTATTTGAATTTTTTGTTTGTTTTTAGCATTAATTAAATATAAAATATTTTTTAAGTAGAAAATTAAGTTTTATATTTTTATTAAATCTCTCTAAGTCCAGGAAACTTAAAGAAACAAATTTCATATTTTGTGATTTTTATTTTAATTATTGGAATTATTTTAGTAAAAAAATAGAAAAAAATCATTTTTAGCCTTTAGAAATTAATATCTTGGCTTAGAAAATTAGGAAAACTTTTTAAATTGGTTCTAGGTGATTAATAAGCCAAATGTGATAGTTTAGTGTGTTTTTACAATATTTCAATTTTTATGATTTTTAATTAATTTTTAATTATTTAAATGCTTAAAAATAGTTCAAAAATGAAGTGTTTATTTTAATTCTAATTTTATTTTTATTAGGTTTCTCTGGTCATAAGGAGCTTCCAAAATCAATTTGGTAATTTTTTGAGTTGTATTTTAATTATTAGAATTATTTTAACGCCAAAAATGAGATTTCACTTAATTAATCCATTTGAGTGGTCAAATTAACTCCAATTGACTTAAAATTTTTATGGGGGTCTCCTCTAACATTAAACTACAATGTTGAATAGTTTTTATCTCATTTAAATTTATAATTACTCCAAATTAATTTTGTTTTCTTTTTTAGGGTTGGTGACAATTAAAGTTATTTTTAATGAGTTAAATCAAGTTTATATTTTTCCTAGGGTCCTCTGACCATAGTGAACCTACCAAAATAGGTTTTGTATTTTTTTGATGAGTACTTTAATTATTGTAGTTTTTTTTAACCAAAACAGGGACCATTAACTTGAGAATTAGATATCTCTAGTTAGAGATGCCTCCTGACCTTGGAAAAATTAGAGAAGATGCCTAACAACAGATACATCAAAAGCCTCATGGTTCCATATTATGGTGAAATGTCTATGCAAATAGAGAATCAAAATAAGGAAAACACCATTTAATTAATTAAAAATTATACATGCATCAAATGGACATAAAAATATTTTCACATTGTTCTCCTCTGTTCACTGAGCTAGGGGGTGCTTTTATTTTTTTTTTGTGATTTTTCTACACAAATTTATGAATTTTTGAAGTTCTAGGGGTTTAAATAAATAGAAAAATGCCCTATTTTTCTACTTATCCACGCGGCGCCACACAATCCTAAAACGGCTCCGAAGCTCCACGAGGCGCGCTCTCATTCAATGCCGCCGCTTGAGTCAGCCGCCACACGTCTCCTCTGTACCGTTCCATATCTCGTCCAACGCGATCTCATCCGTCCATCCATTACACGCGCGATCCAACGGTTGTGGGTCATCGTCCCCAAAGTCTCTAGCTCGAGAACCGTCCACATTCAAACCCTAATATCTCTCTCGATACTCAACCAAATCAAGTGTGGTTTGTTCCTGTAGACTCGTCTTAACTAGGAGAACATATTCATATGGTTAATCAACCTATAAATCAACTCTATAAACATGGAGAATTAAATGAAGTTTGGTCTAGGGCTATGTTTCAATACCGTTGCCCAAGAGGTGTGGCCTCGATTGGGTGCTTTCAAAAGCTTGCCTTGAGTCCAAAGAGCTCCAAGATGAAGCCTCAAGCCATGGTGAAATGCCTAGGTATGATCATGACCAAGGTCGGTTTGGGGTGTTGATCAAAATCCACCCTAGGGTGCTCTGGTGATGGGGATTCTATGAGGGATCTTCCTCTCTCACTGTGGGGATGGTGTGGGTGCAATTAATTTGAATTTGGTGGAGTTTTAGGGGGTGTCATATTTTGGGCTTGAATTTGAGTTCCAAAATTGAGCTCGAGCAGTGGGCTTGAGTAGCTATGGATGGTTGGGTTGAACTCAAGAGGTTTTGAAGAAGCTCTAGAAGAAATTTGGCAGAGTCTCCCAAAGGAATTTCAAGCTCGCTTCCTTTATCCATGGAAGGTGGGTTTAAATATAGGGGGAAGGAGAGGCCACCAGGGGAAATTTGTGGGTGTTTTAGGTTGCTTATGTGGATGCCAACAAGATGCAAAAATTCAATTGGAATGAGACAGCTTTGATGTGTTTAATTTTAAGTTTTAGCCATGGGGGAGCACTTGGCCATGGCTTTTACAGCAGCCTAGGTGATCGACCGGTTAAGCTCAAGTCACCATCTGACTCAGGGAGGCCAGGACTTAGGTTTGGTGAAGTCAATTGGGGTTGTCATGTGTAAAGGTCTTGGATTAAAGAGGAATGGGGGAAGTGTCATTTTGGGTCAAATTGGGTCAAAACATGGATTTCGGTTGGACTCAACCACCAAAGCTGGTTTGGGCTAAAGAGAAGATCATTTAGTTCAACTTAATCATTGGGGATAAGTCACCAACCAAAGAGATTTGGCTAAACATGGGTTAGAGTGATTCATGGGAGGGGTTAAAGCCTTTTTAAGGAGGCTTGAAAGTGGTTTGGCCACTTGCTATTAATAGTTTGATGAGGTGGCAAGGATCTCATGGCTCGCCTATGGCTTAGGAGTGGCTTCATGTCTTGCATGTGGCTTGGTTAATTTTCATGTGAAGGGATTTTGGATTTATTTGGTATTTTTGTGGAGTTTTTCATGAGCCTTGATTTAGAATGATTTGATCAAATCATGAATTTTAAACTTAGGGAGTGCTTTTAATTGAATGGATGATGAAGAGAAAAGAAATTATCATGTGGGCTTTGGATTTGGGCTTTTTTGAATGACTTACAGATTTGAGCTTTTAAGATTGAAATTGAATTTGGGCTAATTGAATGTTGAGTTTGGTGTATGAATATGTCATGAAGGATTTGGAAGAATTTCAAATGGTTTTTAATTGAATTGAAAGCCAATTTGGTTGATTTAGTCATATGGTCAAAATTGGGGCTTTTTTATTTGGGTGAAATTGGGCTTGCAATTGGATCAAATTGGACTTGAATTTTGTTTATATTAGGATTGGGGATGCTGAATTTTGGTTTGGAATTGAGATTAGGCAAGGTTAGTGTCAATTGGGCCAAGATTGGGGCTAATTTAGAGAAATTGGGCCCTTAAGTGAAAAGTTGGGGCTTTTGGTCAAATTGGGTAAAATTGGGTCAAATTGATGATCAAAATTGAGAATATTTGGGATGATTTTGAAAATTTTGAGAATTTTTTGGAATTTTTAGGTCATGAGGGGCATTTTGGTAATTTTGGCAATTTTTCGGGATATTTTAAAAATTTGGTAATTTTGGTAAATTTAGGTGGTGGGGAGAGGTTTGAGATGATTTTTGGACAAATTTGGGTCTTTTGGGTAATTTAGGGATTTCTGGCAAAAATTAGGGTTGTATGGGTATTTTGGTAATTTGGTAGTTTTGGGGCTAAAATGGGCTAACAAGTCATGAAGTCATGCCAAACCAATAGGAGTCATGTGAGGACCCATTTTAGATGCTCAATATGTTGGTTCTAACCCTCCTAGCCAAAGACTAGGGGTATAGGTTCATCCATATGAGCTTTCCAAAATGAATTAGAAGACCAACCTAAGGGATCCTAGGGTTTGGGGTATGTGCAAGAGTGTAGTGTGTTCCAATTAGCCCCACCGAAACCAGATCACCCAGGGTTAGTCCTAAGGTCTGACCATCCTATGGGGGACTCTTCTTTAGCTCCTCCATACCGATCCCACCTACTAAGTGCCAGAGGTTAGGACCAGTATGTGGAATTTCAAGTTGAGTAAAGAAGAGTTTGAAATTTCTAATGATGAAGGTTTCTTTTCTAGTTCTCTAGGAATACTCAACAGAAAAATCCTATGGCTAGACCCTAGGCTACTAAAGAGGAGAAAACTAGATCTCAACCAAAAATGAGGTCAACAGTTGGTAATAATGAGAAGGTGCAATGGTAACTGGCCACAGAGTCCGTTATGAGTAACTGAAAGAGTGTCACTTGATCACAAAGTCCGTAGTGGAATGCTATAATGATAGTTGTTAGCCATGTAAACTGTACTAAAACTACAATTGTAACTAGTCACATTGACTATAGTTAAGTGACACACCTGCTGTTGGTTGTAACCCTTCTCTCGAGTTTATTATTTTACGTCTAAGACAATACTTGTCAATTTACTATAGATTGAAAACATCAGGAGTTTGGAGAAAGTCGGTGTAATCTGAATATAACAATCATAAGCAGTTTTTCAGGTTTTGTTGTCGGGTCTTCAACACAGTGTTATTCGTTACACTCTATACAAGATACTTCATTGCACTATATTCGAGATATTTTGTTACCCTATATTTGGGATACTTCATTGCACTGTACTTATTGATACATCATTACACCACAAAGTTCACCGATGAAGGCTAACAGGAGGCAGTTGGCGGTAGTCGATGTTGATTCAGGGTGGTTCACGGTAGCCAGCGGTAGTCAACGACTGCCGACTGGTGATGATAATAGGAAGTTACAAGGGCTGGAAACTATCGTCGATTCTTTAATCCAAGATAACATTAGGAATTTGACTCCTCCCCTGAATTAAATAAGTGGGATCTATTTATAACCTTTGGTGAATGGGCATTTGTTCATTCAACGAATAACGCCCATAATCACTTGATCTGACAACCCGTATTGATCCCTCTTGATTATAGGAGGGTATTTTATTATTTTAGGGTCTTAATGAGTCAAAATTAAGAAAGCTTAAGCTCGTTAGATTCCTCTCGTCGATACGTTAGACTTGAATATAGATATGTCAAATTTAAAGTTGATTAATATGAACTTTATTGGACTCATATTGAACCAATTTTGATGTCATCCAATTTGTATTTCGAGACAGTCAATTTAATCATAAAATTACTAAAATAAGAGCTCTAGATGATCATTAATTTAAATCGGAACATATTTTATTAAATGTATTATCTCGAGATTCTTGTTAAAAGATAAAAATTTATTGATGATGCATCAACGCCCATCTTAAAATAAATCTAATAATTTAAAAATAAATCATACTTATCTCAAAATAAAATCTAGTAATTTTAAAAATTATCCCGACCAATCAAAATTTCCAGATACAGAATTCTCTCGGAACGAATTAATCCATTCCTCTTCACCAACCATGCATGACTAATTCTACAATTATAATCTGCGGCAATCGAACTCATCAAAGCTCAGGAAAAAAAAACATTATTCAAGCATTGATTAAACAGTACCTGGCAACAAGCAGGACATAGTCACATTGCATGATCAACAAGAAGCCTCTCATCCAAAGCAATTCAAATAACATACAATGCACCATCAAATGCTCTCAATTAAATTAACGAACGTCAGATAAATCTCCAAGTCAATAATCCCCCAACATTCTCTCTTTAATAAACCATTTGCACATAAACCACTCAAGAGCAGCACAACTCTACCGCAGAAAGGAAAAAACAAACATTCTCAGCCATAAGCAGCACTGAAATAGCTCTCATGCACATTGCTGTTAAGAATCTGCAAAACTCTTCCATTTGACACACCCACACATCTAGGCGTCTTGTACTGGCTCATTGCTGCCCCAAGTGTGAGATAATGATCCATAACCTTATGAAACGTTCCTCGTTTAAGCACCCTGAGCTCAAGCGGACCGATTGATCGAACCTTCCTTGAACTAACATAACCTGCATCCACAAAGGCAAGGTCTAAACATTCAGAGCAGCTATTCAAAACTTCCTCTTTCGCATCGCCGTTTAGCTCCATAAAGATAACATAATGGCCGGGATCGCTCGACATGTCGACATGGCTGGTGTAGTCCAGGACCTCGAGCTTTTCGGCTGCCAAAAGCTTCTCAGCTTCCTCGACAGAGAGCTGCAGGTCTCTCTCCGTGTTCTTGTCGATGTTGATGGTTAAGATCAGACTCTTTCGTCGAATGAACTGGAGTTTTGGGGTTGAGTTATGAAACCCTGCTACCCTTACCACGTCACCTAGCCTGTAACGATATAAACCTGAGACGAGCAAACATTTCACTGAGATGAGAAACGGTGTCATTTTCAAGGGAACCATTTCAATGCAACACCATAGTTCTTAATGAAGACTTACTTCAACTATATGGGTACAACTGAAATATAAGAAAAAAATCTGAATTTTAAGAAAAAATCTTTTCATATTGTTCATATAGCAATTGGCTGAAAACAAAATGAAGAATTCTAAGATGTCAGGTTTGAGCGAGACCTTGTCTTTTAACATCATCAGCTATACCCAACTATATGAGTCAACTTTATATATGATCATGAGCTGCAGTACATGATTAACCTTTATTAGCTGTTAAACTTACAATTTTTTTAATCAATTTTTAATGATATTACAATTAGCCATGATTTTTCTACCAAATCATTAATATTAATTTTATAAACTAATCTAATTAAGAGCCTTCAACCTTTAGAAGTTTATAGTCTATTACCGCTTCAAATCTATTACAGCTACAAGTCAAACATCATATACAAGTCATACAACTCGTTTTCATCTTCTAGAATATAATATATAGTAGATATAATATTTCAAAATACAGTATACAATGAATTTTCAAGTTTTGACCAACAAGAAATAGGCAAAAAATTACCGGTCACCAACCCATAGATCATCATCCTTATAAACTAGTGGATAACACAAAAAAACAATGAATCGTTTTAGTCCAGCGGTTTAGAAACCATTCGCTAAGACAACAAAATCCTTATTACTTAGCATTCACATTCTCTCAATTAAAAATCGTCTGAAAAAAGAATTACTGGTTGTTATATTTTACTACATTATTTTCTCAAAATTATCAAAAATCTTAAAGACTTTGGAGCAGAAGTATTTTACAATAGGGTAACCCGAATACATGGCTCGAAAGCGACCCACTAAATAAAATTTATCTATTAAGGATGAAATTTCAAGCAAGATCAAGTCCATGAAAAAGTTGTTGATCCTATTGATGTAATTAGCTAAGTAACAAGTTGAATAATATAGTATTACCATAGTTATGGTCATATATTTCTTTTATTTTATTTTTAGTTTGAATTCAAAGGAAATGCTTTGGCCAGATAAAGTCTTCAGACTGATAAGATGGGGACAGGTAGAATTCAGTGCATCACATCCATATATAATCATTTAATCAGCCAACCTAAAGTTAAAAATGCGCATAGCTCATCAAAAGCCTAACAACTCTACTCCAAATTTATAAGTTGACTTTGGCTAATTATATATAAAATACNCATGTTTTGCTGTTGAAGATAGTCGTGTTGCCCATAATGCTAGCTCCAAGCTCCTCGTCGCAACAAGTTTAGGCTTTCTAATGTGTTAAGTTATCATGTCAAATCAGATGTCCCTATGTTTATGGTCATTTAAGTATTATGGGGCGTATTAAAATTGATTAGAGAAACACCAGTTAGGATCCTACGGTTCCCTCGTTCTGGTACCACTATTTTCTATCGGATTCACTTAGTCCAAATGAATTTACTAAACTCAATTCGATGAGTTCCATACTTTCACATAGACTGTAGGAAATCTCGTTAACAACCGTAGGTTACCTCCTCCGAGGGATTCCCGGTCATCCGATAGAGACGTCTTAATTTAGTTGCAATTGTTGTTTTGTGATGTTTGTCATCAAATTTTGAGTTGTTTTATATTTTGAATATTGTGGTGGTGAATTTTATCTTGATTGATTTTTGTTTTGGTTTTATTTTTTTTTGTGGTTATCCTAACAGTTTTTATTTTCATACAGGGTGACATCATTATTTAGCATGCAAATTTATAAGGAAAAAGTGCAATAAGGAAAAATACAGGAAAGGAAAGTACTATAAATCATAAAGGCGTACCTGTCGAGTTTTCTCGTTCCTCCACCTGAAAGTTTAATACTTGCAAGACATATATATATATATATATATAATTTTGCTGGAATTAAAACATGCTTATAAAGAAATTATAAAATATAATTTTGAGGTTTGTCTACCATATCCTATGTTGTATTTTAGTGGGTCCAAATTTTGAGGATGATTCCATTAAACAAATCACAATAAGTGCAGGTGTCTTTCAAGATGTCCAAATGATCATGAAGAAGCTTCGAGTAATACCCTAGACATTTCATAGTCCCTGAAATTATCTTGAGTTCATTTTAGTCTTATTATGTTTGTTATATAGTTCATCCAGTTCATACCCTCATGCTCAGTGAATTATGATGTTTTGATTATCTTTTAAATGGGGTAATTATCATTTGATAATATAGGTAAAGATCATTGAGGACAACTTGACTTAATTAAGGAATTTAATTAATTTGATTTTTAGAGAACGTGCTTGTAGTGTTTTGAAAGGTTTTAAATTATATATAAGTTATTCTCTAAACTTCATTAGACAAAATTTTGATTAAGCCTAGTTCACTACTGAGCCCATAAGATTTAATTGGTAGACTTATAATTTTAAGGAAAACCATTTTTTAATATTTATATTCTTAATCCTTATCATGAGTTATAAATTAACCCAAAACCCTTAGTTGGGGGTTTAAAATCAATTAGTTATAATCTTCCAAAATCAAACCCTCACCTTAATATCTCCTTATTAAAATGTTCTTCCAAATTTCATTAATTTTGAAAAATTACACATTTATCCTTTATAAGATTAAAATGAGATTGGTTACTACCACTTATCCCTTTTATGTTTCAATTATTCTGATGTGTTATTTAAGATCATTTATTGCCCATTTAGCCCTTTGCTTAAGCCTAAATATTAATTAAGCCTTAAATTCTAAAATTACCCTTTTGCCCCTAAGGCCTTAATATCCTATAATTCACTAAATTAGACTCAAATGAGTTGAAAATAATATAATACCTCACTCACGGGTTAATTAAAACATCAGAGGAGAAAATGTGATTTTTCTGAATTTATTTAATTTTATAATTATTTTTAATGNATTACCTCACTCACGAGTTAATTAAAACATCAGAGGAGAAAATGTGATTTTTCTGAATTTATTTAATTTTATAATTATTTTTAATGCAAAGATAGAGATTTTCAATGAAAATTTAATAACTCAATAAAAAAAAAACTTTTGTCCTTAAGAAAGTTATTGGAGCTTTAACTAGGATAGAGGACCACTTGGACCAATTTTCATGATTTTTAAAAATTTAATTTAATTATTAGAATTATTTGTTTGTTTTGAGCATTAATTAAATATAAAATATTTTTAAGTAGAAAATTAAGTTTTATATTTTTATTAAATCTCTCTAAGTCTAGGGAACCTAAAAAAACAAATTTCATATTTTGTGATTTATATTTTAATTATTAAAATTATTTTAGTGAAAAATTAGAGAAAATTCGTTTTTAGCCTTTAGAAATTAATATCTTGACTTAGAAAAATAGGAAATTATTTAAATTGGTTCTAGGTGATCAGTAAGTCAAATTTGACATTTTAGTGTGTTTTACAATTTTGCAATTTTTATGATTTTTAATTAATTTTTAATTGTTTAAATGTTTNCTGACATTTTAGTGTGTTTTACAATTTTGCAATTTTTATGATTTTTAATTAATTTTTAATTGTTTAAATGTTTAAAAATAGCTAAAAAATAAAGTGTTTATTTTAATCCCAATTTTATTTTTATTAGGTTTCTCTGGTCATAAGGATCTCCTAAATTTAATTTGGTAATTTTTTGAGTTGTATTTTAATTATTAGAATTATTTTAACGCCAAAAATGGGATTTCACTTAATTAATCCATTTGAGTGGTCAAATTAACTCCAATTGACTTAAAATTTTTATGGGGGTCTCCTCTAACATTAAACCACAATGTGGAATAGTTTTAATCTCCTCTAAATTTATAATTACTCTAAATTAAGTTTCTTTTCATTTTAGGGTTGGTGATAATTAGAGTTATTTTTAATGAGTTAAATTAAATTTATGTTTTTCCTAAGGTCCTCTGATCATAGTGAATATATCAAAATAGGTTTTTTATTTTTTTGATGAGTACTTTAACTATTATAATTTTTTTTACCAAAATAGGGACCATTAACTTAAAAATTAGATATCTCTAGTTAGGATGTCTCCTGACCTTGGAAAATTAGAGAAGATGCTTAACAACAGATACATCAAAAGCCCCATGGGCCCATACCATGGTGAAATGTCTATGCAAATGGAGAATCAAAATAAAGANTTATTATAATTTTTTTTACCAAAACTGGGACCATTAACTTAAAAATTAGATATCTCTAGTTAGGATGTCTCCTTACCTTGGAAAATTAGAGAAGATGTTTAACAGCAGATACATCAAAAGCCCCATGGGCCCATACCATGGTGAAATGTCTATGCAAATGGAGAATCAAAATAAAGAAAACACCATTTAATTAATTAAAAAATATGCATGCATCAAGTGGACATGAAAATATTTTCACATTGTTCTCCTATGTTCACTAAGTTAGATGGTACTTTTATTTTATTTTTATGATTTTTCTACACAAATTTATGAAATTTTGAAGTTCTAGGGGTTTAAATAAATAGAAAAATGCCCTATTTTTATACTTATCCACACAGCGCCACACAATCCTACGACGACTCCGAAGCTCCATGGGCGCGCTCTCGTTAGACGCCGCCGCCTGAGTCAGCCGCCACACGTCTCCTTTGTACCTCTCCATCTCTCGTCCGACGTGATCTCATTCGTGCATCCATTACACGCACGATCCAATGGCTGTGGGTCATCGTTCCCAAAGCCTCTAGCCCGAGAACCGTCCACATTCAAGCTCTAATATCTCTCTTGATACTCAACCAAATCAAGTGTGGTTTGTTCCTATAGACTCTTCTTAACTAGGATAAANCTGTTCACTAAGTTAGATGGTACTTTTATTTTATTTTTGTGATTTTTCTACACAAATTTATGAAATTTTGAAGTTCTAGGGGTTTAAATAAATAGAAAAATGCCCTATTTTTATACTTATCCACACAGCGCCACACAATCCTACGACGACTCCGAAGCTCCATGGGCGCGCTCTCGTTAGACGCCGCCGCCTGAGTCAGCCGCCACACGTCTCCTTTGTACCTCTCCATCTCTCGTCCGACGTGATCTCATTCGTGCATCCATTACACGCACGATCCAATGGCTGTGGGTCATCGTTCCCAAAGCCTCTAGCCCGAGAACCGTCCACATTCAAGCTCTAATATCTCTCTTGATACTCAACCAAATCAAGTGTGGTTTGTTCCTATAGACTCTTCTTAACTAGGATAAAATATTCATATGTTTAATCAACCCTTAAATCAACTCTATAAACATGGAGAATTAAATGAAGTTTGGTCTAGGGTTAGGTTTCAATACCTTTGCCCAAGAAGTGTGGCCTCGATTGGGTGCTTCCAAAAGCTTGCCTTGAATCCAAAGAGCTCCTAGATGAAGCCTCAAGCCGTGGTGAAATGCCTAGATATGATTATGACCAAGGCCAGTTTAGGGTGTTGATAAAAGTCCACCCTAGGGTGCACTGGTGATGGGGCTTCTATGGGTGATCTTCCTCTCTCACTGTGAGGATGGTGTGGGTGCAATTAATTTGAATTTGGTGGAGTTTTATGGGGTGTCCTATTTTGGGCTTGAATTTGAGCTCCAAAATTGAGCTCGAGCAGTGGGCTTGAGTGGCTAAGGATGGTTGGGTTGAACTCAAGAGGCCTTGAAGAAGCTCTGGAAGCAATTTGGCGGAGTCTCCCCAAGGAATTTCGAGTTTGCTTCCTTTGGCCATGGAAGGTGGGTTTAAATAGAGGGGGAAGGAGAGGCCACCAGTAGCAATTTGTGGGTGCTTTAGGTTGCTTATGTGGATTCAAACAATGTGCAAAAATCCAATTGGAATGAGACAACTTGGATGGGTTTAATTTTGAGTTTTAGCCATGGGGAAGCACTTGGACATGGCTTTTACGACAACCTAGGTGGTCGGCCGGCCAAACTCAGGTCACCATCTGACTCAGGGAGGTCAGAGCATGGGTTTGGTGAAGTCAATTGGGGATGGCCATGTGTAAAGGTCTTGGATTAAAGAGGAATGGGAGAAGTGTCATGTTTGGTCAAATTGGGTCAAAACATGGATTTCGGTTGGACTCAAATACCAAAGTTGGCTTGGGTTGAAGAGAAGATCATTTAGTTCGGCTTAATCATTGGGGATAAGTCACCATCCAAAGAGATTTGGCTAAACATGGGTTAGAGTGATTCATGGGAGAGGTTAAAACCTTTTTAAGGAGGCTTGAAAGTGGCTTGGCCTCTTGCCATTACTAGTTTGATGAGGTGGCAAGGCTCTCATGGCTCACCTATGGCTTGGGAATGGCTTCATGGCTTGCGTGTGCCTTGGCTAATTTTCATGTGAAGGGATTTTGGATTTATTTGGTATTTTTGTGGTGTTTTTCATGAGCCTTGATTTAGAATGATTTGATCAAATCATGAATTTGAAACTTAGGGAGTGCTTTTAATTGAATGGATGATGAAGAGAAAAGAAATTATCATGTGGGCTTTAGATTTTGGCTTTTTTGAATGACTTAATGATTTGGGATTTTAAGATTGAAATTGAATTTGGGCTAGTTGAATGTTGACTTTAGTGTATGAATATTTCATGAAGGATTTGGAAGAATTTCAAATGGTTTTGAATTGAATTGAAAGCCAATTTGGTGGATTTAGTCATATGGTCAACATTGGGGTTTTTTTATTTGGGTGAAATTGGGCTTGCAATTGGATTAAATTGGGCTTGAATTTAGTTTAGATTAAGATTGAGGATGCTGAATTTTGGTTTGGAATTGAGATTGGGCAAGATTGGGGTCAATTGGGCCAAGATTGAGGCTAATTTAGGGAAATTGGGCCCTTAAGGCCAAATTTGGGATTTTTGGCCAAATTGAGTAAAATTGGTCAAATTGGCTCAAATTGAAGATCAAAATTGAAATTGGGAATATTTGGGATGATTTTGAAATTTTTCGGATTGTTTTGGAATTTTTGGAATTTTTAGGTCATGAGGGGCATTTTGGTAGTTTTGGCAATTTTTGGGCGTATTTTGAAAATTTAGGTGGCAGAGAGTAGTTTGAGATGATTTTTGGATAAATTTGGGTGTTTTGGGTAATTTTGAGATTTTTTGCAAAAATTAGGGTTGTAGGGGTATTTTAGTAATTTGGTAGTTTTTTTGGGGCTAAAATGGGCCAACAAGTCATGAAGTCATGCCAAACCAATAGGAGCCATGAGGACCCATTTTGGATGCTTAATATGCTGGTTCTAATCCTCTTAGCCAAAGATTAGGGGTATAGGTTCATCCATATGAGCTTTCCAAAAGGAGTCATGAGACCAATCTAAGGGATCCTAGGGTTTGGGGTATGTGAAAGAGTGTAGTGTGTGTCAATTAACCCCACCAAAACCAAATCACCCAGGGTTAGTCCTAAGGTCTGACCTCCTATGGGGGACTCTTCTTTAGCTCCTCCATACTGACCCCACATACTAAGTGCTAGAGGTTAGGACCAATATGTGGAACTTCAAGTTGAGTAAAAAAGAGTTTGAAATTTCTAATGGTGATGGTTCCCATTCTAGTTCTCTAGGAATAGTCAACAGAAAATTCCTATGGCTAGTCCCTAGGCTACTAAAGAGGAAAAAACTAGACCTCAACCAAAAATGAGGTCAACAGTTGATAGTAATGGGAAGGTGCAATGGTACTGGCCACAGAGTCCGTTATGAGTAACTGAAAGAGTGTATCACAAAGTCCGTAGTGGAAGGCTATAATGATAGTTGTTAGCCATGTAGACAATACCGAAAAACTACAATTGTAACTAATCACATTGACTGTAGTTAAGTGACACACCGGTTGGTGGCTGTAACAATTCTCTCGAGTTTATTATTTTACGTCTGAGACAATACTTGTCAATTTACTATAGATTGAAAACATCAGGAGTTTGGAGAAAGTCGTTGTAATCTGAATATAACAATCATAAGCAGTTTTTCGGGTGTTATTGTCGGGTCTTCAACACAATGTTATTCGTTACACCATATACAAGATACTTCATTACACTATATTCGAGATACTTTGTTATCCTATATTTGGGATACTTCATTGCACTGTACTCAGTGATACATCATTACACCACAAAGTTCACCGATGAAGGCTAACAGGAGGCAGTTGGCGGTAGTCGATGTTGATTCGGGGTGGTTCATGGTAGCCAGCGGTAGTCAACGACTGCCGACTGGTGATGGTAATAGGAAGTTACAAGGGATGGAAATTATCGTCGATTCTTTAATCCAAGATAACATTAGGAATTTGACTCCTCCCATAAAGTAAATAAGTGGGATCTATTTATAACCTTTGGTGAAGGGGCATTTGTTCATTCAACGAATAACACCCATAATTACTTGATCTGACGACCCGTATTGATCCCTCTTGATTATAGGAGGGTATTTTATTATTTTAGGGTCTTAATGAGTCAAAATTAAGAAAGCTTAAGCTCATTAGATTCCTCTCGTCGAGACGTTAGACTTGAATATAGATATGTCAAATTTAAAGTTGATTAATATGAACCTTTTTGGACTCATATTGAACCAATTTTGATTTCATCCAATTTGTATTTCGAGACAGTCAATTTAATCATAAAATTACTAAAATAAGAGCTCTAGATGATCATTNGCCCATAATCACTTGATATGACGACCCGTATTGATCCCTCTTGATTATAGGAGGGCATTTTATTATTTTAGGGTCTTAATGAGTCAAAATTAAGAAAGCTTAAGCTCATTAGATTCCTCTCGTCGAGACGTTAGACTTGAATATAGATATGTCAAATTTAAAGTTGATTAATATGAACCTTTTTGGACTCATATTGAACCAATTTTGATTTCATCCAGTTTGTATTTCGAGACAGTCAATTTAATCATAAAATTACTAAAATAAGAGCTCTAGATGATCATTAATTTGAATCGGAACATATTTTATTAAACATATTATCTCGAGATTCTTGTTAAAAGATAAAAATTTATTGATGATGCATCAACGCCCATCTTAAAATAAATCTAATAATTTAAAAATAAATCGTACTTATCTCAAAATAAAATCTAGTAATTTTAAAAATTATCCTGACCAAACAAAATTTCGTGATACAAAATTCTCTCCGAACTAATTAATCCATTCCTCTTCACCAACCATCTAATTCTACAATTATAATCTGCAGCAATCGAACTCATCAAAGCTCAGGAAAAAAAAAAAAACATTATTCAAGCATTGATTAAACAGTACCTGGCAACAAGCAGGACATAGTCACATTGCATGATCAACAAGAAGCCTCTCATCCAAAGCAATTCAAATAACATACAATGCACCATCAAATGCTCTCAATTAAATTAACGAACGTCAGATAAATCTCCAAGTCAATAATCCCCCAACATTCTCTCTTTAATAAACCATTTGCACATAAACCACTCAAGAGCAGCACAACTCTACCGCAGAAAGGAAAAAACAAACATTCTCAGCCATAAGCAGCACTGAAATAGCTCTCATGCACATTGCTGTTAAGAATCTGCAAAACTCTTCCATTTGACACACCCACACATCTAGGCGTCTTGTACTGGCTCATTGCTGCCCCAAGTGTGAGATAATGATCCATAACCTTATGAAACGTTCCTCGTTTAAGCACCCTGAGCTCAAGCGGACCGATTGATCGAACCTTCCTTGAACTAACATAACCTGCATCCACAAAGGCAAGGTCTAAACATTCAGAGCAGCTATTCAAAACTTCCTCTTTCGCATCGCCGTTTAGCTCCATAAAGATAACATAATGGCCGGGATCGCTCGACATGTCGACATGGCTGGTGTAGTCCAGGACCTCGAGCTTTTCGGCTGCCAAAAGCTTCTCAGCTTCCTCGACAGAGAGCTGCAGGTCTCTCTCCGTGTTCTTGTCGATGTTGATGGTTAAGATCAGACTCTTTCGTCGAATGAACTGGAGTTTTGGGGTTGAGTTATGAAACCCTGCTACCCTTACCACGTCACCTAGCCTGTAACGATATAAACCTGAGACGAGCAAACATTTCACTGAGATGAGAAACGGTGTCATTTTCAAGGGAACCATTTCAATGCAACACCATAGTTCTTAATGAAGACTTACTTCAACTATATGGGTACAACTGAAATATAAGAAAAAAATCTGAATTTTAAGAAAAAATCTTTTCATATTGTTCATATAGCAATTGGCTGAAAACAAAATGAAGAATTCTAAGACTTCAGGTTTGAGCGAGACCTTGTCTTTTAACATCATCAGCTATACCCAACTATATGAGTCAACTTTATATATGATCATGAGCTGCAGTACATGATTAACCTTTATTAGCTGTTAAACTTACAATTTTTTTAATCAATTTTTAATGATATTACAATTAGCCATGATTTTTCTACCAAATCATTAATATTAATTTTATAAACTAATCTAATTAAGAGCCTTCAACCTTTAGGAGTTTATAGTCTATTACCGCTTCAAATCTATTACAGCTACAAGTCAAACATCATATACAAGTCATACAACTCGTTTTCATCTTCTAGAATATAATATATAGTAGATATAATATTTCAAAATACAGTATACAATGAATTTTCAAGTTTTGACCAACAAGAAATAGGCAAAAAATTACCGGTCACCAACCCATAGATCATCATCCTTATAGACTAGTGGATAACACAAAAAAATAATGAATCGTTTTAGTCCAGCGGTTTAGAAACCATTCGCTAAGACAACAAAATCCTTATTACTTAGCATTCACATTCTCTCAATTAAAAAGCTTCTGAAAAAAGAATTACTGGTTGTTATATTTTACTACATTATTTTCTCAAAATTATCAAAAATCTTGAAGACTTTGGAGCAGAAGTATTTTACAATAGGGTAACCCGAATACATGGCTATTAAGGATGAAATTTCAAGCAAGATCAAGTCCATGAAAAAGTTGTTGATCCTATTAATGTAATTAGCTAAGTAACAAGTTGAATAATATAGTATTACCATAGTTATGGTCATATATTTCTTTTATTTTATTTTTAGTTTGAATTCAAAGGAAATGCTTTGGCCAGATAAAGTCTTCAGACTGATAAGATGGGGACAGGTAGAATTCAGTGCATCACATCCATATATAATCATTTAATCAGCCAACCTAAAGTTAAAAATGCGCATAGCTCATCAAAAGCCTAACAACTCTACTCCAAATTTATAAGTTGACTTTGGCTAATTATATATAAAATACTTCGAATTAGTTGAGCTTTTAGTCATTTCTTATGAAAAATAAAACTGCTTTTAGACGTTCAAAATTCAACAGGAGAAACGCTTAGGCTGAATTTTTAATCTAAATGCTGTCAAAAATTTTATTTTGGGATGATTAAATTTCAAGTTTGCTAATATGAGATCTACTAAATCCAGGTTTAGTAAATTAAAATTGAAGAAAAAAGGGACTATAAAAATTCTCTTTATTGCACTTTAAACTTTCTTCGAATTGAACGGCCCCCCTACCCCTTCTCATGCCAAGCATACTAAAAGCTGTTCAAAAGTAGATTCTTGATTGGGAATCAATTAAAAAAAAAAACTGATTTCTTGCAAATAAATAAATAAAAAGTACCAGAAACGTAGTGAAATTAACATTATACCTGCAAAAGTAGTGATGATTATTTCATATTCTTCCCCAACCTTAACTTCTGTAAGACCAATTGGCCCTTGTTCACTTCGCTTAGTTAAAGAATCGCAGCTCTCCTCCTCCTCCAACTGACCTTCCTCCCTGAGAGGAATAAATTCGAAATACCCTATATTAGGAAGAACAGTAAATGATGCCGATTCAGGTGGCAATTCTGGATCAATATTTGCACCAATCCACCCTTCAGAAGACCCATAATCAGCACTCATTAAGGGAAGATTCCCTGCATAATGCCTTAATTTACTCAAGTATGGCTCCATAGATCCTGTCATTATTCCATAAACATACTTAGCATTTGGCCAAAGCGCCGGTATCACACCGTACCAGCTACTTAATCCAACACACTTTTGGTACACAGTATCAGCCAGCTCTGGATTCGGACGAAGAAGGCTCGAAACAGCAGCACGAATTGTCGGAATTGTAATCCTGCTTGAGAGAACTCCTTCTCTGATATCAATACATAGTTCTTCCCAAACGTTCTCAAAGGTTCGAAATGCATGAACAATGCTATGGGCAAATGTAGAGAACACAAGCTGGACTTGTTCAGAAAATATCAGACCACAGAGAAGATGGCAGTACAATGATTGGTGAAAGTCCGGGCTAAATATAACTTCATCAGGACTGCAACACTGAGAACTGATATCCATCATCGTTCTCTTAAATTGTGCGCTTCGGTATACATTTGTTGTAGCAGTGGTAGCTGTAAGACCACCCTTTGTTTTGAGCTGCTTGCTGCTGTAAATGAATTGAAGAGCCTTTCCATTCCTCAAGGGATATGCTCTACAAAACACATATAATTGAAGCACAGAGAAAAATTAGCTTGAAAAGCAAGTCAAGTCCACGTTTTTAAAATTTGTGTTCAAGTATCAAATATTTAATTTTGAAGTCAGAGGGATGTAACAGTGGGATTGAAATTGCTGTGTGCTATACCATAGTGTGCCACAAAAAGAAATAAAGATTGAAGAGATGAAAAAGCAGACCTATTCCTAAAAGCAAAAGAAGTCTTGAATATTTGCATTGTGGACTGCACCAATTCATCGTTGAAAGGTACAAACTTCGGCTTCCCCTGTGTTGTACCAGAGCTGAAGAAAGGGGGCATAAAAGTCCAAACTTAGAAAATAACATAAAAAAGGGAAGCATCACAATAATAAAATCTAAAAGAGCAAGAATGGAATCCGAAACCTCAATGAAATGGATGTTATCGGTTTCCCTGTCAGTATCGGACTAGCATCTCCATCTGCAATTCTCTGAATGTAACTCTCCAGTTCTTTGTGAGTCGCTAAAGGAACACAGGATTTGAAGCTATGTGGATCAGTTCTTCCTCGAAGCCCCAAATTATGCAAGTACTCTGCATCCCCGTTGTCTTGTAGAATCCTACTTAAGGTCTCACTCTGAACTCTCTCAGCATTCTTTGTCAATTCCTCAAACTCCGCTATCACCTGATCGGCGCTGAATCCCTTCACTTTCTCCAACATCTTTGCAGTTCAGTTGAAAGAATATCTCTACTGCGTCAAAGCACTGCCTTCTTCAAATCTGCTGCAACATCATGCAGATTAAGTCATGAAGCTAGATAAAGATAAAACAAAAAAAAATGATATTTTGAACAGGTTGAAGAGTGCAAAATAAGAAAGGTAAACGGTGAAACCGATTGAAAATTTCCAATAAGAAATTTAAAAACAAAGAGCCATAGAACAGAACTAAAAATCTACGGCCGCAAAGAATCATAGAATACGCTGGAGGATGACAAAGGTGTATTTCTGGGGAGCAAAACCGTTGCTTTAACCGAAGTTAGCCAATCCTTACCAATAGCTCTTCTTTGCAAGATCCGCAGAAGAAAACACGAAAAGAAAACGAATAAACTTGAAAATCAAACCAAATCCAGAGCAGGAATATTAGAAAAGAACAAAGAAATAGAGAAAGATACAGTGAATAATGAACAAAGAACTTAACTAAGAAGCGAAGTTGGAAGGAAAGAAAATTCTACCTTCATCAGATCTCTGGGAGCTTGGCTTTGACGAGTTTGACTAATTCATAGTTTATCAAGTAGCATCCTTCACTACCCTGCTCGGCTATTAAATAGTATTTAAACTAGGAAGACGTCACGTGATAGCGGGGGAGATTATCCGAAAGAAAGTTTGCTTAGAGGAGAATTAGTTGAATAAAATGGCATTCCATAGCCCAGAAAACTATGGGCTAATGGCTGGCCGAAAACAAAGAAATATTACATAATTATTGTCTTATCGTTGCACGAGAATTCAACACACACTCAAATAAGAGTAAAATAATCAGTGATACACCATAATTTTTTACATGAAAAATCATTAAAAATCACGGGATATGGTTCAATTATAAAAATTCACTACAAATTGATGATTACAGATGTCTCTTGTCCCCCAGACGTGAAAGAGTTACTAGATTTTCAGATTACAACGTCGTCTAACGATGTCCGGTCAGCTGTGGTCGACGGTGGTCGACGACAATCGATGATGGTCGACGGTAGTCGACGGAGGTCAGCGGTGATCGACGGTAGTCGACGACGGCCGACGGAGGTCGACGGAGATCGGCGGTTGTCACTGACGGTTGGCGGTGGTCGACGACTATCGACGATGACAGATATGATGTTGGACTTGAGCTCCTTCTCAATTTCTCATGTTCTCTCTCAAGCCTCTCCCCTCATTTGAGGGGTAGGGCTCTGTTTTAGGTACAATTAATGTAAAAATATGAACCATTTTAATCAGACAGTCTGTAGATCTTCCCTCGATTGGATGGTGTTTNATTCTCAATTTCTCATGTTCTCTCTCAAGCCTCTTCCCTCATTTGAGGGGTAGGGCTCTCTTTTAGATACAATTAATGTAAAAATATGAACCATTTTAATCAGACAGTCTGTAGATCTTCCCTCGATTGGATGGTGTTTNGTTGAGGGGTGGAGCTCTATTTATAGTGTTTTAGGTACAATTAATGCAGAAATATGAACAATTTTGATCGGACAGTCTATAGATCTTCCCTCGATTGGATGGTATTTGATGGACATTTGAGTGCTCAACAATGTCAGAATTGAGCAATGTTGGCCTCTTTGAATTCGTCATGTCGAGACGCTCGATTCGATTATGAACTCGCTGAATTCGAGGTTAGTTTGATCTTTCAAATGTGCCCAAAAATCTTTCAAGAATGATTTAATCACTTGATCTGAGCTTGATTTGACTCGAATTGGACTAACTTTGGTATCATTAGGTTGTCTCATCGAGCCGGTTATTTTGACTANAAGCTTGATTTGACTCGAATTGGACTAACTTTGGTATCATTAGGTTGTCTCATCGAGTCGGTTATTTTGACTATAAGTTTGCTGAAATCAGGGCTCTAGATGACTTTTAATTTAAGTTTGAATGTTTTTTGCTCAAAAAATTGATTTTAATACATGTTTTTGGGAAAGTTTTTGCCCCACTAATTCTCAATTGACCCATAATATATATATATATATTTAATATATGTTAAATTAATGAAAAATAATATAATAGTTAAAAATTTTGCCACAAAAATTTAAACATTATTTAAATAAAAATGAAGGATAAATATTTACATTTTNTTCATAAAATTGCTTTGAGATTCGTGTCATGCCTTGAAATTTGTGATACATAATCAAAATTTATTGATGGCGTATCACATCAGAAAATTTTAATACATGTTTTTGGGAAAGTTTTTGCCCCACTAAGTCTCAATTGACCCATAATATATATATTTAATATATGTTAAATTAATGAAAAATAATACAATAGTTAAAAATTTTGCCACAAAAATTTAAACATTATTTAAATAAAAATGAAGGATAAATATTTACATTTTTCAAAAGAGTAAATGTTTCTAAAATTAATCAATTAATTTTATCTTAATATTTATTTTAATTCTATAATAATGCCATAATGTTGATGAGACATGTTAGCAAAAATTGAAATTTATGAGTTGAGTATATAAACAGATAAGCACCGAGTGGAATGCATATAAATCTTCCTAGATAATAAGAAGTAAAAAAGTTTTCAATAAGCCTGTACACTATTTTTATTACACTGTCTTTAAATCAATTATTAAATAATATAACTAATTTGTTAGACAGATACACATAAATATTAGATAAGCTTAATTAATTTTTATTATGATTGTACTTAATAGCTTAATTTTATTTATATTAAGGTAATAATTGATTAATGAAATTAAGGGTGTGTATCATAAAATTGCCTCATCTTAAAATAAGTATTATGATATATTTTTGTTCTTAAATAAAACTAAGTTGATAATATTTTTTCAGCAGAGAAGGGAAGATAATTTAAAATTGAAGCAATTTGATTTAACAAAATCTATATTATTAATATTAATTCAGATGCTAAACACGAAATTATATGGATGCAGCCAAAAGGGAACCGACTGGTCTTGAGAATGGCAAGTGGCTTGGTAAATTTGGGAAAATTTTCCTTAGCATTGTTTTTAATATTACCATTATTGAAGTTAGTATTTGACTTGTGAGTTTTAATATTTCTATTTTCTAAATTTTTTTAATTATTTTTTAAAATAACTATAAATTCGATAGGAAATTGGTCAATTTTAATTTTAGGGAAGGCCCTGAACTTGGAAGAATTAGAAAATCTTCCCATGGGTGGGGGAACAATCTCTTAAATTTTTTTGTTTTTTGAGTTTATATTTAATTTTTAATAATTAAAATACTCTATGAAGTATTTAACTAGTTAAAAATTAAATATAATTAATTATTTTCCCCTCTGTTCACTGAGCTTGGGATATATTTTTATTTTTTATATAATTTTTCTACACCAAGTTATGAATTTCTAAAGTTCTTAGGTTATTTTGGATTTATTGAAATATGAAATTAGTATTTTCCTACTTATCCACATGGCCGCCACGTCAACCTTGTCCCGGTCAAAACTCCACGAGGCTCCTCCTGATTCACAAAGCTTTACATGCGGACATTAAAGTGGCCCGCAGTCCGCTCCCCCGTTCTGCAAGGTTTAATGGTTTGACCTGATCGCTGTCGTTCATTTCTAATACACAGAAACAAACGAAATTCGTTCATGGTCTCCACAGAACAATGAATTGAACTATCTATGATCAAGCCCTAATATCTTGCTCAATTCTCAACCAAATTACTCCCGATTTTTTCCTAGAACTTCATCTTTGCTAGACGAACATATCTATACAGTTTAATGAGCATGATATGTTCTTTTCTTTCACAAAAAACCAAACCCAAGGCAAATTTTAGATATTGTGATCCATACCATGTCCCAAGAGGTGTGTCCTTAATTGGGCTTAACAGAGAGCTTTGCCTTGATGTAATGAACCTCTTCCTTGCTTCAATTTGAATAGAAATTGGCTCTAACTACAATCTAGATCAAATGTGGCTTGGGTTAGTGTTAGGATGGGTTAGAGAGCTCCGGAAACCTCAATTTTGATTGAGGGAGAGTCGTAGAGGTCCTAGGAAGCTTTTTGAAGGTTTAATTTCAAGTTTTGAAAGAGTTCATGTTTAGGCCGAAAATTGTTATTGTTTAGGATTGAGAAATTAGGGTTTTTTAATGGTATTGGTGGCATGAGGAGATGAGGAATCAAATGCCTAGGTTAAGGGGAACACTTTTGTTGTTGGGAGCAAGTGGATTTAGGGGCTTTCTAGGAAGTTCAGTCTATACCAAGAGCTCTTAGATTTGTTTCTTAAGTAGCCATGGGTAGCATTGAGGAAGCTTTGGAGTGATTGGAGAAGGCTGGGTGGCTCCTCAGAACTTGGTAGAGGAATCTCAGTGAGATTAGAACAGTGGATAACAATTTACAGGATTCTATGGTGGGTTCATCATGGTGGTGTGCATGGTGCAGAAGAAGACTTGCGAAAGGCTTTGAGCCAATTGGCAGCTTTTTAGATGGATAATACAGGACATAGATGAGCTGGCTTGACTCACTAGAGATTGGTCCAAGAGGGCTTAATCTAAGTGACATGTATAGTGACATGTGTTGCTCTCATCATGAGTCATGTTGGATGAGGCCAAGCCATCAATCAAAGGTTTGAAAATTCTGGTTTAGCTTGATGGTCATCCTCATGTCATGCTAGGTAAGTTTTGCATCATGGGTGACCCATTAAGGATGAACCATGGGCCATGGGTTTGGGTTTCATCCTAGCCTAAACCCTAATGGAATTTTTAAAGGTCCTTTTAATTAATAGAATTATAGAGGTTGACCTCATGGTGGCTGAGTCCACCACATCATATGTTGTCATGGCCATGTGGGTGAAGTTCAAGTAGATGAGAATGTGTCTAATTGGTAAAAAAAATTGGCTAAATTTGGGTTATAACTAATTAGTTTTAACCATCCCAAGGTGCCATCAAATTTTTGGTTCAAAAGGAAACATTAGAGTGTGGGGTGATTTTTAGGGTTTGGTAGGGTTATGGAGGCCTTTGGTGAGGCTAGGGATTAATTTAGGTAGACCCCTTCTCCCAAGGTGGATTTGGTGGCCATGGTGGTTTGTAGGGTCCATAAACAAGTTCCTACGGATTTGGGTTGATTTGGGTGACATGGGACATATTTAGTCCCTGGTGGTCACTTTGGGTTCATCTAAGGCATGTCTAGCCCCTGGTGGTTAATTTGTGCTCTATTAAAGCATGTATAGCCTCTGGTGGTCAATTTGGGTTCACCTAAGGCATGTATAGCCCTTGGTGGTCAATTTGGGTTCACCTAAGGCATGTTTAGCCCATGGTGGTCAAAAACCTAAACCTAATCAACCAAAAATTGGTGGCTTGGGTAGCACTTGTGAGGCTTAAGAAAACACAACCTCAGTTTAGGGTCATGTGCAAGTAGGTAGGATGAATCCTCACAAAAGTGAGATCAACAGGCACATATTATGGTAGTTCCAAATGGTGATGACGATTTTCAGGTGTTTACTGATGCTTCTTTGAGAGGATTGGGTTGTGTATTGTAGCCGAATGGGAGAGTTCTTGCTTATGCATTCAGACAGTTGAATGCGCGTGAGAAAAATTATCCTACTCATGATTTGAATATAGCAACCATTTTATTTGCATTGAAAATCTATAGAAATTAATTATATGGAGTGAGATGTGAGATTTATTTAGATCATCAACGCTTGAAGTACATTCTCACTCATAAGGAGTTGAACTTGAGACAGAGGAGGTGGTTGGAACTGATTAAAGATTATGATCTCAATATTATATATCAACCTGGTAAGACAAATGTGGTAGCTGATGCTTTGAGTAAAAAATCTATTAGTGTGTCAGCTTGTTTGATTACATTTGATGAGAATCTAAATCAAGAGATGGAAAGGTTGGAGTTGGAAGTTATTTAGTCTAGTGATGTGGATGCAGTATTTTCATAGATGATTATTCAAGTTTCTTTGAATGAGAGGATTAAGGAGGCTCAGATGCAATATGATGAGCATACTAGATTAGTTGATTAGATTCATTTGGAGAGAAGACATGAGCTACGTGTGGATGATTGTGGGGTGTTGACTTATTGGCATCAACTTTGGGTTTCTACTAATGGTGATATGAGAAAAGAGATATAGCATGAGGCTCACTATTCTTGATATAGAATTCATCCAGGGAGCAGTAAGATGTATCATGACTTGAAGTTGTTCTTTTGGTGGTCTAGGTTAAAGTGTGAGGTGGCTGAGTTTGTTTTGAGATGTGAGACATATCAGATGGTAAAAGTAGAGCATCAGAGATCTAGTGGTTTGCTGCAAAATTTGCCTATTCCTGAGTGGAAGTAGGAGGATGTCACTATGGATTTTGATATGAGCTTTCCAAGGTCTAGGCAAAGTCATGATGCAATATGGGTGGTGGTTGACTGATTAACGAAGTTAGCACATTTTCTTCCCCTGAGATAGACAGATTCAGTTGAGAAGTAGGCATAGTTATACATTTATAAGCTTGTTAGACTATATAGGATGTCGAAGGTCATTATTTTTTATGGTAATGCCATAATCACTTCTAGATTTTGGAGAGGTATTCAGGAAGGTCTGGGGACTAAATTAAACTTAAGTACAACTTTTCACACGCAGACCAATGGTCAGTTTGAGAGGATCATTTAGGTGTTGGAGAATCTATTGAAATTATGTGCACTTGATTTTGGAAGGAGATAGGAGAATCATATTCTTTTGATTGAATTTGTCTATAATCATAGCTTACAGTCAATTATTGATATGACACCATATGAGGCATTATATGGTTGAAGGTGCATGACACCTTTATCTTAGACAGAGGTGGGTGAATGAAGATTGATAGGGTCTGAGTTGGTAGATGATGCCATTGAAAAGATCAAGGAAATCCAAGATAGATTGAGGGCAGCACAAGATGTGAATAGGAAGTATTATGACCCAAAGCATCAAACAGTCAAATTTCAGGTGGAAGATTTTGTATTTTTGAAGGTTAGTCCCATGGAATGGGTAAGTATATATGTTAGAGTGACAAACTTGAGTCTGAAATTCTTTGGGCCTTTTTAGGTGATTGGTAGGGTGATACACCTAAATTATATAGTGTTTTTAGACGAATTTTATACTTATTTTTGAAATATTGCACTTTAATGGAAGGTATTTGTGTGTTTTCCTTTTAGGTACAAGTAAAAATGTGAAAAATGCTAAAAGGAGTGAAAAAGGATCAAATTCGGAGCAAAGAGGTGAAAATTGTGCTAAAGTGTTTTGGCACCTAAGTGCCGGTTAAACAGAGAAGGCCGCGCCTAAGCACCAAAGGCCCCGCGCTTAAGCGTCAGAGGCAATTATTTGGTGGTTTTCTTCATTTGGCCTAATTTTGAAGAGGTATTTGAGGCACCTATTGGCTAAAGAGGGTGGTTATGACCATTAGGAACGAAAATATTATTAAAAGACTTGCAAAAGGAGGTCTCCCTTGGAGAATACATCGAATTTGGACCCATTTTGAAGAGTTTCCAAGGCACGTCTTAGGGAAATTTATAAAAGAAGGAACTTGACACATTTGAAAGGGGTGCTTGAAAAGGGAGAGGGTGCTTGAAGTCCTGAAAAGTACTTAAAAATGGAGAGATTTTCATGCACCAGAAAAAAATTACTTTATCCTTTGTGTTTTTAGTTTTATTTTTAGAGTTAAGAGTGTTGTAAAAGAGAAGAGATTCAAAAGAACTTCAAAAGTTTGGTGAAGGATTTGAGATAAGTTTTTATCTTTTGTTTTTAAACTACTTTTGGTTTTAATCGAGACTTCTGTTATTTGAAAATGATTTCTTACTTTTAAAATAAAGTGTGATTTTATTTTCTCCATAGATTCTGTGTAGTTTTCTTTATTTTTTTTCTTAAAATGATAAGTAATTAAAGTGTATGATGGAAGTTATGGAGAGTATTAATCTTTAATGTTGGAAGAAGTTGTAATAATTCAATTCCATGTACTTCATTTACTTCTTGATTTGGCCTATCTAGATGTTAAAATTTGTTATGAGAACATGTAAGAACCAAGCTGGTATTATCTCAATCAACAATTGGAAAGAATCACATGAGGTTGTATGAGTGAGAATGTAGTTCATATGATTTAATGCTAATAAATAATTAAAATAATCATTGAAGGGTGTAGAGTTAAAGGACTTTAAAGTGATAGGTTAAAGCCCCTAACTTGGTTTATTGTTTTAGGTTCTAATACGAAATGTTAGCCCCCAGGTGGAGGGAATCGAGGGAACTCTAGAGTGAGAGCTAGTATATTCCCTGCCTAGTCGATCTTCAGAACTATTTCAACTTTAAATTAGCCAATGTTCTTTATAGTAATTCTAGTAAGGGTAAATAATATAATTGCTCCTATTTAACACAACACAATTTACATACTTCCACAACAGAATTCCTATGCTTATTATTGATTCATAATAAGGAGAAAGATATTTTCAAATTCAGTGCTTTTCTTTTACATAAACTCAATTTATCTTTTTAAATTGTTATTGTTTTGTCAAAATATCAAAATTATCAAAAAGATTTGAATTTTAATTACTGCAAATACATCTCTAGTTTAAGTAATTATCTTTTTAAAATAGAAAGTTTGTTGTTCAATAGAGCATATTGCATAATTTCCCTATGGGTTCGATATTCAGGTCTTAAAGTCATATATTACTTGATAACGATACGTATACTTGCGTAGTATCCCAATATATATATATATATATATNAGAGCAAAGATGTGAAAATTGTGCTAAAGTGTTTTAACACCTAAGCGCCGGTTAAACAGAGAAGGCCGCGCCTAAGCGTCAGAGGCCCCGCGCTTAAACGCCAGAGACNCAGGTGAAAAATGCTAAAAGGAGTGAAAAAGGATCAAATTTAGAGCAAAGAGGTGAAAATTGTGCTAAAGTGTTTTGACACCTAAGCGCCGGTTAAACAGAGAAGGCCGCGCCTAAGCGTCAGAGGCCCCGCGCTTAAACGCCAGAGACAATTATTTGGTGGTTTTCTTCATTTGACCTAATTTCGAAGAGGTATTTGAGGCACTTATTGGCTAAAGAGGGTGGTTATGACCATTAGGAACAAAAATATTATTAAAAGACTTGCGAAATTAAGTATTTTTTGGAGAATACATCGAATTTGGACACGTTTTGAAGAGTTTCCAAGGCACCTCTTGGGAAATTTATAAAAGAAGGAAGTTGAGACATTTGAAAGGGGTGCTTGAAGAGGGAGAGGGTGCTTGAAGTCTTGAAAATTGCTTAAAAATGAAGAGATTTTCTTGCACCAGAAAAAAAATACTTTATCCTTTGTGTTTTTAGTTTTATTTTGAGAGTTAAGAGTGTTGTAAAAGAAAAGAGATTCAAAAGAACTTCAAAAGTTTGGTGAAGGAGTTGAGATAAGTTTTTATCTTTTGTTTTTAAACTACTTTTGGTTTTAATCGAGACTTCTTATTAGTTTGACAATGATTTTTACTTTTAAACTAAAGTGTGATTTTGTTTTCTCCATGGATTCTGAGTAGTTTTCTTTATCTTTCTTCTTAAAATGATAAGTAATTAAAGTGTAGGATGGAAGTTGTGGAGAGTATTAATCTTTAATGTTGGAAGAAATTGTAATAATTCAATTCCATGTATTTCATTTACTTCTTGATTTGGCCTATCTAGTTGTTAAAATTTGTTGTGAGAACATGTAAGAACCAGACTGGTATTATCTCAGTCAACAATTAGAAAGAATCACATGAGGTTGTATGAGTGAGAATGTAGTTCATATGATTTAACGCAAATAAATAGAAAAATAACCATTGAAGGGAGTAGAGTTAGAGGACTTTAAAGTGATAGGTTAAAGCCCCCAACTTGGTTTATTGTTTTAGATTTAATACGAGATGTTAGCCCCTAGGTGGATGAAATCGAGGGAACTCTAGAGTGAGAGCTAGTATCTTCCGTGCCTAGCTGGTCTTCAGAACTATTCCAACTTTAAATTAGTCAATGTTCTTTATAGCATTTCTAGTAAGGGTAAATAATATAATTGCTCCTATTTGACACAACACAATTTGCATACTTCCATAACAAAATTCCTAACTTATTATTGATTCATAATAAGGAGAAAGATATTTTCAAATTCAGTGTTTTTCTTTTACATAAACTCAAGTTATCTTTTTAAATTGTTATTGTTTTGTCAAAATATCAAAAATACCAAAAAGATTTGAATTTTAATTAATGCGAATACATCTCTAGTTTGAGTAATTGTCTTTTTAAAATAGAAAGTTTGTTGTTCAATAGAGCATATTGCATAATTTCCCTATGGGTTCGATATTCAGGTCTTAATAAAAAAGTCATATATTACTTGATAACGATACGTATACTTGCGTAGTATCCCAATATATATATATATATAT